>QKWP01000143.1:82550-106937 GCA_003550325.1 Gigaspora rosea | reverse complement strand
ACCTCCACCTCCACCACCACCTCCACCTCCACCACCACCACCACCTCCACCTCCACCTCCACCTCCACCATTATTACCAGTTGGCTCTGGATCTGGCTCACTATTAGTTGGCTCTGGCTCATCAGTTTCAGTAATTGTAAATGTTGTTACTGTTGCTGTTACTGTTGATGTTACTGTAGTTGTATGTATTTGAGTAGGACAAAAATTATTTCTTTCTGCTATTCCTATGATGCTTTTGGCTTTATTAACCACAAAATTAAAATTCTATAAAAAGAAATAATTAAATGATAATTAGTTATTGTTATTAAAATATGTGTATATAGTAGAGAGACAATAGAAATGGAACAAATTTATCTAATAAATTTGGCAATTTCTATTGATAAAATAAATTGCATATTATAATTAATTAATAATAACCAGTATAAAAGGTATACCAAGAATTATTGATTGTGTTGAATTTGAAGGGCCTGATGAATCATCAAAAACAGATATGCATTGCCCCCCAATCATATTACAAATTAAATTGCTTGGTATTATTACTCCAATTAATTGTCCAGAATCGGTTATCAAATCAAATGATATATCAACTGGATTTGGCACCACCCAATTTCCATCACTTGTTTTTTTAGCACCTAATGCTTTAAAGAATTCAGTAGAATAATTTCCAAGAGAAACTTTGTTGTAATTAGTACTAATAATTGCATCAATTGTAGGATTATTAAGTGGTGTATTATCAACCCATATTGTATTAATTTCAATTTTTGGATAAGTACTATCGTTTAGAATTGGTAAACTAAATATTTGATTAGAATCTATATTAAAATATTCTATTAGATTAGTTTGTTATTTTTTTAAAGTTTATAAATCAAGTAATAATATTTAATTATTTGGCAAGAATGTGCAATAATAGTTGCCAAATAAATGTGATCTTTATATACTAACCATTGCAAAATCTTGGATCTAGTCCTCCAAATGCAATTGAACCAACTGGGCAAGGAGAATTGGGAAATGCAAACCCAATAGCTTGATCATGACCTTTACTTGCTAAATGATCCCAAATCTGAATATGGTTTTTTTAAAAAATATCAGAAGGTCAATATAAATGTTATTTAATTGAAAATATATTATAAATATAAATACCTGAGAACTAAGTCCGAGCCCCATTACACCTTCAACGGCACTTTCTGCTTGGAGTGCACCATTTATTTGATTAAATAGTAAAAATGTGAATTTGGTTGCAAATTCAAAATGATCAAGTATAATGAAATCATTGCCAAATAATCCATTAGAAGAAGACCCATCTAAATAATTTATTGATACTTTGGTACCATTTTGACTAAAAGATGATGAAATTTTTGAATTAAATAAATGTTGCCTATTATGACAACTACCAGTTGATGATTGGTTGCAAAGTTCACTACATACGCCGATATCATTAACAGATGTATCAGGCATTATGTTAAGTGATGAATTTGATCCTATTTGAACCTGAAATAGATATTCTAAACTTTGACTTTGATTATTTATACTAAATGTATTTAACTCAAGTATTTTAGGTGGAGGGAATGTTGGCGTAGGTTTAGGTAGTATTGTAGTTTGAGGTGGTGCAGGTTGCACTACTGTAGGACCGGGAATAGGACAAAAATCTTCATTTCTTAAAGCTATCCCTATGGTGTGGGAGGCGTTGTTGATTTTATTAGCTGAAATATAGAAATTCTATAAAAAAGAAATAATTAAAGAATGTTTAGAATTATTACTATTAAGAAATATAAACACTTATTTGTAATAATTGCTTAAAGAATTTTTAGCTTAATTGTTTGACTTGATCAGAATTTTCATAAATATAATAATTTTAATCCCTGGATAATATTTTATGCGATTTAAATGGTAAAAATTCTTATTTTTGTCCCTCACAATAGCTGATATTTATAAAATCTCACTCCGGATATAATGTAGATTTTATATTTTACACTTTATTTTTTTTTTTTTAAAAAAAAAAAAAAAAAGCAATTACCGGTATTATATTATTACAGTACATTGTACAAACTACTATATAAAGAACTTTTTACCATAAATGCTAGTTCTTTATAAAGTTAATTGTATATTATAACTTTTAATTTACCTGGATAAATAATGCACCAATTATTATTGTATTATTTAAAGGACCAAATTCGTCATCAAAAATAGATATGCATTGACCCTTGATCATACTATTACAAGTTAAGAAGCCTGATATGGCAAGTCCAATTATTTGTCCAGAATCAGTTGTAACGTCAAAAATAATATCAACTGGATCCGGTACTACCCAATTTCCATCATTTGTTTTATTAGCACCTAATTTTGTAAAGAATTCAGTAGAAAAATTTCCGAGGGAAATTTTATCATAATTAGTGCTAATAATTGCATTAATCGCAGGGAAATTGAGCGGTGTATTATTAACAAATATCGTATTAACTTCGATTGTTGGATAATTAGTATCATTTAAAGTTGTTATATTATAGAATTCTGGAGGATCTGGAGGATTTGGATTAAAAATTCTATTAGATTAGATTGTTTACAGTTTATAATCAAACCATATATAGCTATTTGGCAAATTACGAATAATTAAAAATTTTTTACTTTTACATACCATTGGAAATATATTTAAGATCTATTCCTCCAAATGCAATTGAACCAATCGAGCAAATAAAATTAGGAAGCGCGATTCCAATGATTTGTAGGTATTTATCACTTGCTAATTGATTCCAAATCTAAAATTTTTTTCAAGATAGTAGCAGGTTAATATAATTGTTATGACATTTTGAAACTATAGATATAATTACCGAAGAAGCAAATCCGAGCCCCATTATACCGTCAACAGCACTTTGAGTTTTGAGAATACCATTTATTTCATCAAACAGGGAAAGTAAAGATTTACTTTGAAATTTATATTTATCAAGTGAAATGTAGTCAAGTCCAAATAATGCACTAACATTAGAACCATCTAAATAATTTATTACTTCTGTTTCGAGAATTCCATCAAAAGTTGTTGAATTCTCTGAGTCGTAATAATTTATTCTATTATTACAACTACCAACTTCCCCATTGTAGCAAAGTTGGCTGCTTAAACCGATATCATTAGAGGAGATGTCAGGTATTAAATTAAGTGATTGGGATTGATTTGATCCGATTTGAACTTTAATTAGTGAAAATGAACTTGTATCATTTGTATCATTTGTATTAATTGTATTTATGCTCAGTATTAGGGGTGGAAGAAATGTTTGTTTAGGCGGTGAACTTGTATGTGTACCTTCGTTGGGTACATCTCGATTAATA
This sequence comes from Gigaspora rosea, assembly GCA_003550325.1. NCBI lineage: Eukaryota > Fungi > Glomeromycota > Glomeromycetes > Diversisporales > Gigasporaceae > Gigaspora > Gigaspora rosea. The sequence continues at coordinate 103,622 of QKWP01000143.1, read as the reverse complement.
TTTTTGAACGGAACTTGTTTATGATTTTTTGTGACGTTAAGAATGATATAATTCTGATTAAATGGTTCAAAGAAAACCAGCAAAAAAGAAAATTCTAAACAACAGATAAGAATAATAATGCAATAAAAAATGAAATGCCATTTATTTTTTGTTCGAGAAAAATTCATTATATAAAATTTTATGATTATTAAAAAAATTTAGTGGATTTAATTAGAATTAGTTATTAAGTTTTGGTCATTTATATAATTTTAAATAGAGCTGTTAATCAATCCAGTCCATTCCTTTTTAAGATTAATTTTATAATAAAATTATTGTACATTTTTATCAATAATTTTTTATATGAGAATAATTGATTTATTTCGAATTACAAGCCGAGTCTCAAGATTGTTGGAAAAAATCTTTCAGGATAGAATGAAATTAAATTGGTTACACCAATAATAAAATTGTTAAAACCCAATTTTTTGGTTTAACTATGAATAGTTATCCTTTTTAAAAAATTTAGTCGTAATTAAACAATTACAATGACTAGATTTGTAAAAATCTGCTTAGCCTGCTCATAGTGCGTATCATATATGATGTGCATGATATGTTTGGTGTGCGCGCACTATGTAAATCAAAATTATATGTGGTATCATAGAAAAGTCTATTATGACAGATTTTTAGGTGATTGTCGATTGATAAATTAACATACGTATTTTTATATAAAAGCTTATATATAAGGCTATAAAAAGTTAATTTTTCGTTTTGCATTACATGAGTTTCAAAATTCCAGGTCAGTCGGTCGGATTTTTTTTTAATCTATAATAAATTAATAGTCTTATGTTACATCCAAGGCCACATAAAGTTAATTTCACGCTTTGCATAACATGGAATCAGAAAATTGGGGGTTAACAGTCAGATTTTCTATCGACCCTGTCGGATAATTTCGGAAAGCTAATGTCTCCATCGGGTGATACCGGAATAATTTATGGGGAAAATTAAATGACAAAAATAGAATAATTGGAACAATTGGGACTTAAAAAAAAAATTGGAAAAATTGAAAAAAATGGGTCGGCGGGTAATGCAAAACGAAAATTTAACTTTGCGTGGCCTAAAGCTTGGTCACACTTTTTTAGATGCACAGGCTGCAATTTTTTTTCCTACCGGAAATTCCAATATAAATCGATTTTTCTTATTATGACTATAAAGTTATAGAATCTTTTTTTTTAAGTACTTATGGGAGATTTTTTTTCCTCAACCTGATTTTAATCGTATATTTTACTTGGTTTGCTGAGTGAATTTTTAAATGAATTGGTAACTTTTATTTTATTAAAATGAAATTTCGTTCTATAATTTAGTTCTTTGAAACTTCCTATTTATCTTCTCAAAATTTCACTTTGGAATTATGTGCCGTTAAAGCGGTGCATCTAATTAAATCCAAGAAACATGGGTATATATAAGTCAAATAAACAGCGATTTCATTTAAAAAACACGTCTTAAAAAACTGCAAAAATGGCTCGAAAAAAAGCCAATTGAAAGGACATTTGCATCAATCGAAGGGGTATTGGTATCAATTGAAGGGTATTGGCATCAATCGAAGAGACATCTGTATCAACCGATGGTTTCCTTAAAGAATTTGAAGAATTCTGAGTGAATGATGAATTATCAATATATAACTTTTCTAAACTATATCATTTTATTAAAATTCGAATATATTTTATTGTTATTCACCAGCAACAAGTGGAAGGTCTTTTTAACAAATTAGATCTAAAAACACATCCCAATATGTCACTATCGATGAAACAATCGAAGCTTCGTTTGTCCTCAAGTCAAATTGATATAGAATATTTATTGGAAAGGCTGAAAAAAATGCAAGCGAATCGGCATAAAACACCACTTCAAGCAACAATTTTGGGCCTGATATTGCTTCAAATATTTTCAATAATTTATTAATTTTAATTATTTTTAACTGTATTAGCGTTAGTTGTAGCGGTAAATTTTATGTATGCAATAAATAAATAAATTAATCGGTGACCATCATAGTTACACAAAAACTGAAAAATCTTCGTACCATACATGATTTACATAGTGCGCCGCACACCCCAATGATATGTGTGCTGCATATGCTTTTAAATCGTAGCAATACAACAAGCATGAGTTGATCTAAATGCGCGCATGTATTCCATGATGAGCCTGTTGCCCATTTCCAATATAGAGTGATCTTTGATCAAGCAAATTGAAGAATTATTAATAAATGATTTATGATAAATTCTATCACATCCAAGCCATCTGATCCGGAGTTCTATAATAATACGGTAAAATAAATAAATTCAGATCAATCCTATTTTATTAAGTGCCGACTAAGTCGATTTCCGAAAAATCAACTAACTTATCCGGCTAAATCTACTAGGTCACTAACTTCTAATCGGCTAACAACATCAGATTTAGTGGTACTGTACATCTATTTACTCACTGCCCAAAATAGAAATGATCCTCATTATTTTATATTCTAAATTTAACCCTCTTCAATCTTTTTCGGTGATCTGCCTCGGATCGTTGCCTTTTTTATGCGATCTGCTTCTGATTGTACCCTGATTAATCATGTGCCGGTTGAATTATTGGTTTAGTGCTTTGCTCGTGACCCGCCACATTTCCTTTTAAGATAAAAAGGAAAGGATCTTCGTAAAGTATTTTTATGGGTTCGTATTATTTCGCCGACAATCACTTCACCGACATAACATTTCACCGACAAATACTCACCGACAAGTTCATTTTACCGACAGCTTGTTTCACCGAAGTTCATTTCACCGACAAGTTTTTTTTCAAAAAGCACCCTAACTTTAGCCCTAATTATACCTAATTCTACCCTGACCCTAACGACAATGACCAGAATTACTTTGTCGGTGAAATGAGCTTCGGTGAAATAAACTGTCGGTAAAATGAACTTGTCGGTGAATAATTGTCGGTGAAATATTATGTCGGTGAAGTAATTGTCGATTAATTGATTGCCACCCTATTTTTATATATAGTATCGAACAATCTGATCTATCTGATCGGTTCGATCTGATATATATATCCGCGCATGTGCCCCCAAAAAAAATTTATGGAGTACGGGTTGTATTTATACTTTTTATTATGATGAGGCTGTGCGAGTCGTGCATGTGTGATTTTGTGAACTTGTTTTTTAGTTTAAAAATTTTAACATTGGTTTTGGAATGAGAAATGAAGTATAAGATTATTTGATGTTTGATGTTGTACGGCTGATTTAGCTTTGAGAGGTTTGTATTTTGCACAGGACGAAAAAAAACAAGTGATTGGACACATGATTATGAGATATGTTGGGCTAGATGTGTCTAGATTACTTTATTGATGCGTTTGCGATTAAAGACTATTATGTTATCAATAACACGAATTATGCGGTTTGAAGATCATGTAATGAAATACGTGATTATGCTTTTGATTGTTAAGTATAATTAATTTTTAATTTACTGATCGGTATGATGATAATTATCACTTAACGATCGATTATTATTGTGATTACGATTGCGATTTACCATTTATAATAAAATATTATCGTTTAATATATTATAAATGACATATTGATACAAAAACGAAGCAATATTTAAAAATGGTAAACGAGACGACCATGATCGTGATCGCGGATTAGTTAGGTGATAGATCATTACTATCGATCAGATACAACGATTTTTACAAGTCATGTAAATTTTTGATTAGTTAAAATACGGCAAGAATGACTTTACTGTACTTATTGTTATGCATCGGCTTTTGTGGTTGCGTTACTTATTTATTACTTTATCTTCGATTGGTCCTTAATAGATAATATATTTAGACGAGAAAATAAATTTCTTAAAAGTTGTGATTAAATAATAAATACCGTATTTTCGCGAAATAACGCGAAGGGGTAAATTTAATAATTTGGGTCTAAATTGAGCTTAATTCGGGACATTATTCGGAATAACACCCATGCCCGTTGTTTCGCGAGAATATGGTATATTTGGTAAGTAATTGTTATAAATATGTTGTGAGTTGAATTAGTATATATATGACCGTAATGTTCACCGTTAATATTGATATTCGTTGTGAATTTCATTATTTTTTTAAATTTTTTTAAAATGCCTTCTCATACCACTTTAATTGTTATTATCGTAACAAAAGAAAATACTAATTGGCCAGGAGATAAGTTTCTGATTTATTCGAATAAAGGTCTCTTCCGCACTATGCTAGCTTACTCCCTTTATTTTTCTTTAAGTAATATCAAAGAAACTTCTCTACTTGTATCCTTTGTATTGTATTGTATTGGGTTTTTCGTATTGGATTCTCTCTCTTTACTGAAATCAAATTCGTTCGTTTAAAACATGTGAATTTAATTTACAGCACGTTAATGTATGTTTGGCACATTAACGTATTGTTTAACACATTACGTGATAGTATAACTAAGCATAGTACGTTGACGTGCTATTAAAAATGAAGTTTATCCGCGCCCCTTAACATGCATATGTGCTAACACATTAGATCTTACAAGATGTCAATTGTCAGGTTTACGCTGATTCTGATTAACGTTTAATAAATTATACAAAATACAAATGAAAGCTATCTATACTAAATAAAGAAAAGAACTATTTACAAATGAGATAAACTAATCAGAAAATTCGAATCTTCCAATGTCACACAAATTCGACAGCAAAATTCGCGTGATTTAGTGCATCATTTTAAATCATGCATATAATGATCATTAATCGAAATTTTAAGTTTACTGATTCCCCGAATTTTCTATTGATCGATTGCAAATTTTATCCTTCATTGAATGAAATAAATAACTGATCAGATACTTAAAATTTAAGTAAAAATCTATCAATTCGAATAATCTATTTATAATCATTATTTCTGTAAAAAAAGTATCGATCTGAATAAACTATTAGTAATCGTTATTCTTGTAAAAATTAAATAGTTATATAAATATTTCTTTTAAGTTATTAAAACCAGTACTCTAACTATTCACTATCGAATAAAAAAAAAACACTTCAAAGCTCTTATTCGATAGTTTACTGGAATTGTTTCATCATAAATTGAAATAACTGTATATAAGAATACAGCCAAATAAAACTAAAATTATATCTTTATTATTTTTTTATTTATTTGTTTTTTTTTTCTTTATTATTTATTTCTTTTCTTGCTTTTTTTCCAAAATTATTTTTTATTTTTTTTTAATTCGTTTTATCTGTTTTTTAAAAAATTATATAATACGTTCATCCAAGAAAAGGAACTTTGTACAAGATACAATTCTCGTGATCAAGTGATCAGATCTGCATGATCACTGCTCAATTTTAATTTACTAATTCCTATTGATCGAATGCAAATTTTATCTCTTGTAAATCACCATTTAGATACTTTAAATTTATGTAAATAGGTATCAATTCGAATAATCTATTTATAATTATTATTACTGAAAAAATATCGATTTGAATAAGCTATTAGTAATTGTTATGTATGTAAAAGTTAAATAGTTATTTAAATACTTCTTACTCATTAAAACTAATACTCTAGCTATTCACTATCAAATAGAAAAAAAACATTAAATCATAGTAAAATTGGAAATTTTTGCCCACACAATTAATATAAGTGTAGATGATTAACAATAAACTCCACGCTATATTAATAACTGCAAGTCATACGTAATAAACAATAATAATTTATTACAATCTCTTATTTTTTATAAAAATAATTCTTAATTATTTATAAGTTTAATATAAATAGAAAAAATACGTTATTGTAAATATTACTCTAAATAACCTTTTATATCTTTTTAAATGTAAACATGTTAATTACATAAATAACGTTATTTAAACCACCAACAAAAAACCATTCACGAGAAATCCAAGCTACTAAAACAACCTCAAGACCCGAAGTTACTACAATAATTTTTACAAGCCATCAAGATACTTTGATACCTAAATTATCTCCTACCTTAATTTGATCGATCATCGATCATCCTTAAACTTTTTACCTTACCCCCGTAACATTTATTAAGCCGAAACCAACTAATTTCTATGTTATACATTAACACCCAAAAGTCAACCCGTATCTCATAATCAAAAAAAATTTAGAAAACTACTTAATTACAAAATAATTTACTAGCAAATATTTACAAAAAATCCAAATAAATTAGTACTTGTTTAATTAACGAAAACCAACTTCAGAGATAAAAAAAAAAATTTTTAGACTCAGGTTATTTTCAAACAGACTATTCTAAACCCGAAATCAACGCACTAAAAATACATCTTCTTACACAATAGAATTATGTTTTAACTTTTAAAACGATAATTAGCAATAAATAAATAAGTGCAAAAACTCGTTCGTCTCTAAATATATAATATATAAACACATTAAAATATATTCGTTTATTTCGAGCTCCCTTTAAGCAATTCAAGAGCCTAGTTATATATATAATTTTTTTTTAAAAAAAAAATACCGTTTTTTTGTTAGAGCGAAGAAGTCAGTTTCATGAGCGAAATTTCAAGAACAAGTTCAAGAACAAGCGATTTTTTAAAAAAAGCGTCAATTTTTAATGTTACGTTACACTGATCGTTCGTGTAAATTTGACATACCAAATCGGGCTATGGGTAATGTACCCGATCATCTTGTTTCGACGACAACCAATTCACTATCAAGTTTATTTGACCGAAGTTTTTTAAAAAGTTTATTTTAATTCTAATGGATTTCGGTAAAATAATTGTCGGTGAATGAACTTGTCGCTGAATTGATTGTCGGTAAGTAATGATGTCGTTGAATTGATTGTTGGTGAAATGAACAGGACCAAGTTAGGACCGTAAGGTTTTTAAAATATATAAGCGTCTTATATCCTATACCATACAATTCTGGTCATAATTATGCATCCATACTATATTGATCTCATTTATCATCATAGTAAGGCCAGACCAATTTAATTCGGTGGTTTACGTTACCCCCCCTTCTGCATTCCCCCTCACTATATATGCGGAAAACTTTATAATATCACGCATTATTTCGGAAAAGTTTTTATAATAAACTTCCTCTCATCCCCCCTTTTGTGTTAAGGATGTAGCGTAAGCCACCGAATTAAATTGGTCTGGTCTAATCGGAAAGGAATCTTAATCATAAATAGAAATTTGGGATTTAAAACTTTTTCATTGATTTATTTTGTAATAAATATAATAATGAATGCATTTGAAGTACTGGTAAGCTATTTCTTCATATAAATTATGGTTATATTAAATTAGTCGAAAAAAACGATGTACACCGCTTGTTTATGTATGACCTGTGCTGAATTGGTCAAAAAAAAAAACATTAATTCAGCCATTAAATGCAACAATTATATAACAAATCTAATTCTTTTAATCAAGTTATATTAAAGAAAAAAAATAGCAAATATCGGTCAACATCAAACTGTCCCAATCGATCCTGGGCTGCAGTTTGGTCTGCTCTTTAAAAAATCGGCAATCTTTTGACCGATTAACAGGCATAGTTTTAAGATGGAAATTTGAATGGATAAATACGATATCATTTAGTGTCTATTATTTTTTTAAAATCCTTTTTAATCAATCAATCGTCAATTCAATTCAATTCAATCAGAAAAAGCAAATAATTGACGATTTGTCCGTTTCAAAATAATTGATTGGCCTAAAAACAGTACCAAACTAAAAAATATTAGAATTTTATTGATATTTAAATGATCATGTTAACACATACTAACTGAATTTAATCAGTATATTTAATGTGGTACATAGCACATGTAAAAACCATATAAATATTATATCTGTATATAGTCAATTATTCAAATCTATACTATTAAATCTCTATAATGTGTCCGCGTTAAAAACGTTCTGATTGGCTTGCTTATGCATACACACAAACATGAATGTTGTCAGAAAACCGGATTTTGAATATTTTTTTGCCTTACGTTATCACGAGATAAATTATCTCTCCGAAGCTAGAAGTTTAATAAGGTAGCTGCGCAACGCAGTTGTGCTAAAACCAGGAACGGAAATTTCTTGAGTATATAATTGGTTTTTCATCTATTTAGTATGTTAAGTTCGTAGAATTTTTTTGAATAGACGAGAAAGAGTGGGAGACAAGTGGCTTAGCTTACTGAATAGTTTAACCATTGCCTTTTTTAATTATAAAATAGTCTTGGTTGTTGCATTTAGTGATTTAGAAATTATAGTTAACGTGGCATCTATAGTGATGATATTTTGATAAATAATAATAATTATATAGAAATACGTGGTAGGTATATAAGTGTTTACGAACGTAATATACTAATATGAATAGCAAAAGTATAATCAAAATTTTTAATATTCTGTATCGTAATCTATCAATCGGATAGTAAACCCGCATGAAAAAGTTTATTATTTTATAAATAAAGTTAACGATTGTATCAATATAAACATAACACAACGCAAACGCGATGCAATAGAAACGTCAACGTGGCATTGGTTACATCGGTCACATTAGGTGGTCGAATTTTCAAACTTATCCACATTTGCCACATTCAAATAAATTTAAAAAGCATATCCAATCGGTCATCCAACCAGATGTGAATACGTGTGTATACATATAACATTTCGATAGGCCATAAACTCATCACATACAGTCACATGGCAGCGTCTTAAACAGGCAATTACCAATCCGAAATTACCCGTGTTTATATATTTAGAGATCACAGCCATCCAACCAAATGCAAGATTTTGTAGAACGAACGTCAATTCACATTCATGTAAACCATCCTCTTCGTTTTCACTTACGGAAAACTCAGTTCCTGGTATTGCGCTGTAAATCCCGTGAATAAATAACAAATATCAAGGTTAAGTAATATTCACTAAAATATGACTCATGCGGTGACCGCAAATAATCAAGAAGCCACAAATATCAAGATTAAATAATATTCACTAAAATATGACTTATGTGGTGGCCGCAAAGGATTTTCACTAAAACAAACCAACATCCTATTAAATTAATTTGCAAATATGGTACAGTAATTATTTTTACTGCACGTCCGTAAGGACGTGCAAGAATGCTAGTAAGTATTAAATTCGCAAATCTTAACGATTAAAATGTTTCAGAATTAATCTATTTCTGAGATAAGTACGAGTATGTACATACGTAGGAGTTTTGAATTTAGAAATATGAATTTCAAATAAAAGATTTTTTTGATAATTCACATTCATAAATGAAACTTTATTTGATAGTTTAAAATCTAATTTATTACTAGCATCACCCGGTGTAAAACTTGTCTACATCATAAATTTAATGTATTTTAAAAAAAGAACATATTTTAATATTTCGTTTGTTTATTATATTTATTTAATAAGTCGATATAAATCAATTACACTTTAAACTTATACTGGCTTTTAGTGTTTTGTAAGTATATAATAATAATTATTGTATTATATATATGAATACATACTTGTACAGTAAGCCTTATTTTATTTTTCCATTACATACATTACACAGTACGGAATACAATAAGAAAAGCGCAAGCTGAACGCTTCGTGGTAAAAGGATTATTCTATACTATTATTGTTCCAAATCATTTCTTAATTTACTTTAATTCTGAATTGACACGATTTTCACCGATCGTCAATTCTCATGAGACCATAGAATAATTACTTATTAATAATTACATTATATAATATTTGCAATGATATTTTTCATTGATATTTATAAAGATAATTCTTTTATTGTTTCATCTTTTTTTTTATACACTTTTTGAGCAAGGATATGACTTCCGTGACTCGTGAAAATCATTATAATGAATGTCTAAATACCAAAAAATTCTGTTCTTTAGTGTAACCCGAAATTCAAGCTAAACCTTAAAGGTTCTTTATATTGACGTAACAGAGAACTGCATATACCTAAACAAGATAGGAATATCTTGGGGATGCAAGTTTGTTATGTCAAAATTTTACGAAATAATCTGTGCTACCACCAGGCTGAGCATGATGGTCATGAAAAAACCTGGAAAAGATAAATTTGTTTATTTTTAAAAAAAAATTTAGTAATTATCTTCTTATTAGATTCGGGTTAGACAAGACCAAGGATGGCATGTCACTATGACCAATTTGGTTCAATTTTTTTTGGACATATGTCCAATTGGAAATTGACAAATGTCCAAAAAAAATTGAAACCAATTGGACATAGTGACATGCCATTCCTGGACAAGACACCCGACCAGATTCCTGCTGTTGCCGAAAAACAAATACGGATGTGTTCTACGCGGGTAATGCAAAAATTATTAATTACATTGTTAAAATATATACGGCTTTACGGATTTACGGCTCACAGCAATTTCGGCAAAAAATACTGCAATACCGCACCCGTATTAATTTGCAAAATTAATTCTATACACATGTGATATCAAAATATAAGCTTATAATCTATTTTCACGTTTTTGTTTATCCTAAAAGACTAGATGAACTGTATGACGTATTTATTAATCGAAATATCTAAAATAATCTACATTATTATGAAATTTCTTATTTATGATTTAATTGATAACTAGCGTTCCCGAATTAGACGTCCCTAAATATGGGATAGAATAAACATGTGGATCGTTATAAATTAGCCAATCACACGAATGAATTTAAAAAAGTAAGCATCGACAAAGCAAATTGATACTAGTTGTTCCGTGTTATTTCGTAATTTTTAGGTTAATTTAAATTAATTTACATCATTATTAAATTTTCGCAGATTTAGTTTAATTTTTGATAATGCAATTAATTACTAGTAATGAAGTTGTGATGTTTCATAGGGCTGAGACTTTTGTATTAGGTTTTGAGTTTAAATAAAAGTTAGTACCATAACTTGTATTATCATCAAAATAATTTATGATAGAATAAAAATTTAATTTGTACCAGGACAGAGTTTCACAGAAGTGAAAACGAAATGTATACCAGGAACGGAGTGATATTAAAAATTTCAGTGTATAGTTATAAGGCATTTAAATGGTGTATGCCCACAACAAATTGGATAATGCGTTAAATGCAGTAAAAATGTGAATTTCTGCACTTAAACATCGCGTTATCCATCACATAGTACTATATTTTGCTCAGTGCAGGACAGCAAAAACCATCCAATTTTTATATATAAAATATAAAAATTGTTATAACTTAAGAACAAATAATTTTAATAAAATTCTGGCCTTACAAATTTGTTACTATTTGTCTAATCTACAATTCAGTTAGAACAGATTTTTTATTTATTATAACTTTAAGAAGTTATAAGAGTTTAAAGTTTATATGTATTTGAAAATTTGGCATTTACTATATAAAAAAAAGAATTTATATGTTTTTTTTAACCAATTAAATTTTTTTATATAAAATTACCAATCAAAATCAATTAAATAATTGTAAATTTGGCACTTCATATAAAAAATTGGATGGTTTTTGCTGTCCTGCACTGTATGGAAGTTATTTAACCAAACATTACTTTAACAGGTTTTATTATTGCGCATCTCATTGTGTGCCCCTTCCTTGCACACAACAGTCATGACCAACCTTTATACCTATAGTCACATCCTTTTATGCAAATGATGAATACAGTATGGGATAGGGAGGACCCTGAACAATCTATGAGGTCATATTTAAAAAATTGCTAATATAGGTCCTTTTTTAAAAAAGGTTATATTTGAAAAGTAGGTATTGGATAAAAGGTTATATTTGAAACCAGCTAATGAGCAAAAAGAGTATATTTAAAAGAATGCTAATGGGGGAATTTGTATAAATCTTATATTTGAAAAGTGCTAATAAAAAAGGTAAAGTAAGAAAGTAAAATTTTTTTTAAAAAAATGTAATTCTGTTTTTTTTTTAAAAGAATATAATTCTGTTTTTTTTTAGAGAATATTATTTGATTTTTTTTTATAAGAATATAATTCTGGTTTATTTTTTAAAAAGAACATAATTCTGATTTTTTTTTGTTAAAGAATGTAATTGTTTTTTTTTAAAGAATATAATTTTGTTTTTTGTTTTCTTTTTTTTGTTTAGAAAATTTATTCAGTTTTTTTTTAGAAATGTAATTCTGTTTTTTTTTTAGAAAATGAAATTCTTTTTTTTGGTTTTTACTTTTTTTAGTGAATGTAATTAATTCTGTCTTTTTTTTAGAAAATATTTATTTCAAAAAAGTTAAATAATCCTAAAAATCTAATCTAATATTTAAAATATAGCTTATATATACCAATATAAAAGTGCTAACCAAAAAAAATTTACTATAATACCCAAATATAAGCTCACATAAATTATTTGGGGTCCTGAATAGGGATGTGGAACAAGCCGCAATTATATGAGCAGATCTTTCAAGCATAGTACTTTGATATCTTTGTTTGTTCTTTTTTTCATTCTCACAAAAGTCCAGTAACTCTATAGTAATGTATCACTCTTTTTTTTACCCCTCTTCCTATTCTTTTTTGTCTTTTTTGGGTTTGGTGGGGGATAGCTGAACACAAGTTGAGCAGAAAATTTAAAGAACAAAAAGATCAATACAGATTATCAGATTACTCAAATGCTATTTTATCTGTGATCTGCTATTATATGAAAGTCCAGTAACTCACAATAAATACCCACTTTGTGACTTTGCTTACAAGCAAATCATTATTATTGCTTGTTTCATTGTGTGCCCTTTCTCATACACAACTGTCATGACCAATCTTTATACCTGCAGTCACGTCCTATTATGCAAACGATGTAATACAGTATGGGATTGTTGATAAGAATCATACCATCTTGGATATAAGAAACATACCCATATCTATATATCACCACTTCCTTTTTTCTCTTTTTTTCATACTTACATATAATGTAGCATGTACACACCTGCTTTACTATACATGCCCATATATATTATATACCAACTACTTCTGAAAACATAATTATACCTACTTCATAACATTACCTTATGTAATATTCTGCAAAATCTCCTTAGCTTTTCTGGATCTTCTAAACCTAGTTTAGCTCGAGAGTGGTATAGATATAAACACCTGCACATGCATAAATATACATTTTTATATGGTTCTGTGTATTATTTCTCTTAACTGTAATTTAAAGGTAGTATGGGTTATTTACACCTGACTACTTATACCTATACATAAACTATACAGTTATATGCCTTGTTTATATCTTTACATAAATCAGTACATTTATTTCCTTTTTTTTCTTTTTTTCTGTTTACATGCTTTACTTTATACACACATGTAACATATGCATTCATATGCTTTATTCATACCCTACATAAATATGCATTTATTTTTTACCTCACAATAGTCTGTATATCATACTCATATACATTACCCTCAATTTTAATTTGAGAGCAGTGTGGGATATATACACTCACCTCAATTATATATGAATTTTTTTAACTGTAACTATAAAGTGGTATGGGGTGTTCATACCCAGCTCACTCATACTTAGAACTTACGGATTCTTTATTCAAATAATATTTGAATAATTAGAATTGGCATAAAGCTATTTGAATATTCGCCGAATGACTAAATTTACTAAATAATTCGAATAACTATAATTATTCGAATATTAATATTTATTCGAATAATAATATTTATTTGAATAAATAATAATATTCGAATAAATAAATTTATTCGAATAATTATAATTATTTGAATAAATAATTATTCAAGTAAATATAATTATTTTGTCTAGTATATGTATTTTAAATATCTTATAATTTATATATATAACTAGCATTACCCAGTGTAAAACTTGTCTACATCATAAATTTAATGTATTTTAAATAAGAACTTGATTTTAATATTTCATTTGTTTATTACATTTATTTAATAGGTCGATATAAATCAATTACACATTAAACTTATTCTGGCTTTCAGTTTTTTTTAAGTATATAATAATTATTATTATATTATATATATTATACATGCTTATACAGTAAGAACTTATTTTATTTTTCTATTACATACTTTACACAGTACGAAATACAATAAGTAAAGTGCAAGTTGAATGCTGCATGATTATTCTATACTATTATTGTTCCAAGTCATTTCTGAATTTACTTTAATTCTGAATTGAAATGTGTTCTTTCTCGATTTTCACAGATCATAAGGGCATAAAATAATTACTTATTAATAATTGCATTTATATTTGCAATGATCTTTTTCATTAATATTTATAAAAATAATTCTTTTATTGCTTCATTAGGAATAACTTGGGGATGCAAGTTTGTTATGTTGAAAATTTTACAAAATAATCTGTGCTAACATCAGTCTGAGCATGATGGTCATGAAAAAACTAGAAAAGATAATTTTTTTTTAAGAAAAAAAACATTTAGTAATTATCTCTTCTTATTAGATTCAGGTTAGACAAGACACCCGCCAGATTCCTGCTGATGCCGAAAAACAAATGCGGATGTGTTCTATGCGGGAATGAAAAAATTATTAATTACATTGTTAAAATATATATAAATATTCGAATGTATTCTTTTAATGTATGAAAAGTTAGCATTTAATATTTAGTAATTCATTTTTATTCGCATTTATTTATTTATTTATTTAATTTTTTTTACTTTATTATTATTATTATTATTTTCACTTTTTTTTTTATTAATTGATAAATGAATAGTAGTTCTAAAATGACAAATGACATTTCACAATCATGAATAACACATGCCAATTGAGAATCAAAATAAATTCAGTGATGCGGAACATTATATAACACATGTCAATTGAGAATCAACATAAATTCAGAAATGATGTGGAACATTATAATAATAAGGAGTTTCAGAATTAAAATTCGTAAATCTTAATTTGATAAAACAGGAAGACGTATTTATTATCAAATAAGAGACGTACAAATCGTATTTATTTTTTAATTAAAATTCAAATACAAATACACTTATTTATATGATCTTCATTATTATAAATTATTTTATTGTTAATCGATACTGCTTCTAATATCGTTTTATTATTATTAAATAGTTTGTTGATTTGTATAATAAAAAAATTTTTACTTATTTGTCAAATGGGAGTTTATAAACACCCTCATTTCATTTTCTGATTTCAAAATTTTGATACACAAATAAGATTTTTTAAACTCTTATTTATTTTCTGAAATACAGCTAGATTTCTTTGTCTGGCTACTATTAATGACACCTTCAAATACGTAAGTTAGAATAGAATGTACAAAGTACAAACTTCTTGCATAAATCATTTTTTATTTTAACAATATAGAATTACTTTATTTGATAGATGCATTGTAATATAAATATCTTATCCGGATATAACCATTATCCTTTTATTTGAATTAGGATCTGGTTATTAGATTTTGTTAAAGGTTACAACCTTTCGGATAAAAAGTTATCCAGGTATGAGCACTAACTCCAATAAGATTATCACAAGTATGGTATTATAATGATCAGCAAGTTATATACATTTCGGTAACCAGAAATACTAGTTGAATTTTCTGATTGGTCGATAGCGTGACTGACGAACGTTTGTGCTTTAATATAATAGAAATAACTAACGTTAATTCCAATTAATTAATATGAAATTCGGGTAGAACATTTATGTAGAAGGACATATATGGAAATCGGACAACTATAGATAGTAATAAAAAAGATCTATATATGGTAAGAATGTAGGGTAAGTAAAATAAGAAAAGGACGAAAGATAAAATTAGTAATAAGGTGGGACAATAGGACGATCAGAAGTATCATCAATTAATTTAATTTTAACATAGTACAGAACAAACCGAATGTTACTATATTTGAATATGCGATGTTCTCATATAACAGTCATATAAATAATACAAATTTGGTAAGATTTTTTGATTTATATTTCTATTAGAATATTCCCCTGTTAGGTTCATGATTCATAATCAACATAACATTTGCCATGAATACTCTTTTTTGGTAAGATCTACTATTACGAATTAGGAAAAAAATTCGTGGTGTTTTTATATACTCTATTACTCTACTATTATACTTTTATCAAAATTCAATACTCTTTATCATGTCTAGATTACTCTAGAGTACCCCACCCATCCACCTTACAAATTTGAGTTAAATATATAGTTCTTCTTTTCGGATAAGCAGTCACATTATTTTGGCTTTTTTTTCCGATAAAAGCAACATTATTTTGGCTTATACTATTGTTTTTTTTTAATTAAATTAAAAAAATAAGATTTTTGAATAATCACACTATTATGGTTAGGATAAATCCTGCTAATATTGTATATTTTCCCCCTTTTTTTAAAAAAAAAGGTATTTTAAGGCAACTGCTACTATAATAGCTTAGACAAATGTAACTCCAATACCTGTCAGTAAAAACATATATGCTTTTTTTATTTTTTTGATAATAAATAAAAAAAGTTTTTTATTTTTACATAATCATCGCTAACTAATAATATGGCTTAGAATAAATGTTATTTGACGTAACATATATACTGATGCAAAATATTTTCAGATAGCTACGCCACTGTATCTTAGCATATATGCCTGTTGCAATCAGTATGTACAATGTACATAAAGATCGCTATAGAACCAAATATAAAAAGCCTGTCAACGAAGTGACAGGGCAATCATTATTGCGAGATCATATAACTTTTGACCGATCACGCACAGGTTTTGTTATGTATCCTTTTATGGTATTCCTTGATCATCGTCATGAAATTTGTAACTTGTTTTTACAGGAATAATAACTGTGGATAATAACTGTGGATAATGGCTATGGATAATGGCTGTGGATAATGGCTGTGGTTAATGGCTATGGACAAGTATGAACCAGCGATAAGGAAGAAGTATTTAAGGTCAAGAATTTTAGTAAAGAAGGTTATCTTTCTTTTAGCTATCGCTCGCTTTGTGAAGGCTGGCTCTATCATTTCTACTGTATACATTTCAATTTGTTTTAAATAAAAAAAAAATTCATAAAACTGTATAAAGCAAGTAGTATTTTCGTACATAACGTTGAGTATGTCTACAAATCGCATGATGCATGCCAGGAGTTGGACGAAACTGACCTTGAAAAAGAAGGCTGGCTCTATTGTTTTCACCTAGACCTTTTTGCTAAAAGCATTATCTTAAGTCTAATAACTGTGGTCAAGACATGATAATAAATGGTTAAATGGTGATTATAATAGCAGTTCAAGGGTCCTTTGCTTTTAGTTCACGCTATAGTTTGATAGTTCAAGAGTTCTTTGTTTGGGTTTCAAAGTTGCAATAGCAGTTCAAGAATCTTTTGTTTGTGACTCTGTGGCTAGTGTAGCATGCAGAAAGACACTAAGATAACATCTGATTATTATCAACTATCTGCAGATATAGGCCGTTCTGACTGAATATATAACATTGGTTATTGTTATGAAAATGAAGGAGGTGAAAAAGATATAAAGAAGGCTTTTGAATATTGCCAAAAATCTGTGGATATGAGACATATGGATAGAATATTTAATAATGGGTGTTGTTATGAAAAATCTGTGCAGATGAGAACTTTGTTTTCATATCTTCTTGTATGTCATCATTAGTGCAGGGTTATTGTACCAAGATTGGAAAACATGTTGTTGAGTTAAGGGTTATAAGAATATTTCTTTTGGCATTAAATGCTAAAAAACAGCCTTTTTACTCCCTTGGGTTTCATTTGCCTGATCGGGATAAGGATTGATTAAAAAAAAAATTGGCTTCGTAATAAAGGATATAATATCGATATCTTCCTTGGTTTTGACGACTAGAAAACATTGGAGTTAAGAAGATGGAAAAGGCATTTGAATATTATAAAAAATCTACCAATTTGGGCAATGCTTATGGAACGAGAAGGGTTGGATATTGTTATGAAAAAGGTATTGGTTATAAAGAGCTAATGAAGGAATTCAAATATTATATATATAATCTGTCGATATGGGTAACACTGATAAACAAAAAGATTTGGGTATTGGTATTAAAAAGAAATTGGAGCTAAAAGGAACAAGAGAAAGCATTTGGATACTATAAAAATCTGCCAATATAGGTGACGTCCAAGGAACTGGAGGAGTAGAATATTGTTATGAAAAAGGTATCAGTGTTGAAATGGACGAATGAATAGCATTGGAATATTATGGGACATGCTTAACGCTAATGAAATATCAAAGCTGTCAAGTCCTAAGGGAATGCTTTATATGGGAATTTTTGATAAAAATGGAATTGGAGTTGAAAGGGATAAACGAAAGGCATTCGAATATTATTTATAACGGTAGTTAGAGCAGTCCTCTTCTTACCCACCCTTTACCTGATAGCAAATTAGTGCAAGAATCGCATGTTGCAATTAGGTTTCATGGCTGCAATAGCAGCACAAGGACCTCATGTTGTGATTAGGCTCTGTGATTGCAATAGCAGTGCAAGGACTCACATTGTTAATTAGGCACTACAGCTTCAATAGCAGTCCAAGGACCTCAGGTTGATAATTAGACTCTGCAGCTGCAATAGCAGTGCAAGGACCTCATATTGTGATAGGACCTCACATTGTAATTAGGCTCTGCGACTGCAATAGCAGTGGCGCAATAGCTACAATAAAAGCAGGTTATCTCTAACGCAGATACAGGCTATAGGAGGTTGCGACAGCAAAGCAGGTTATGTTATATTTGAGGTTGTTGGAATAGCAAAGTTTTAGCTTTCTAGAAAGATGGGTTTTGCTAGCTAGCGATCCTCTTCTATCCCATATGTTTTTTAGAATTTGTAAATAAAGTCATTCAGTTTTTTTGTATAAAGTCAGATGATCGAGCAATAATAATGAAAAGCCTGTCAATGAAGTGACAGAGTGATCATTATTACGTGATCAGATGACTTTATGACCGATCACACACAGTTTTGTTATATATCCTTTTATGGTTATTCCTTGATCATCGTCATGAGATTTTGTAACTTGTTTTTACAGGGATAATGACTGTGGATAATGGCTGTAGATAATGGCTATGGATTATGGCTGTGGATAATGGCTGTGAAAAGTATGAACCAGTGATATGAAAGGAGTATTTAAGGTCAAGAATTTCGGTAAAGAAGGTTATCTTTCTTTTCGCTATCGCTCGCCTTGTGAAGGCTGGCTCTATCTCTCTCCCTTACCCGCCCGAATTCAAGCAAGCTGTGTTGTTTCTTTTGTTATGTCAGGCTTCACGGCTGCATTAGCAGTGCAAAAACCTGTAGTGTACCTGGCTCCACGGCTGCAAGTGGCAGTGCAAGGACCAGAGGTAGTTGGTTCCATAGCTGCAAATAGCAGTACAAGGACCTGTGTTGTACCTGGCTCCACGGATGCAAGTGGCAGTGCAAGGACCAGAGGTAGTTGGCTTCGTGGCTTCAAGTGCCAGTGCAAGGACCTGTTTTGTACCTGGCTCCATGGCTGCAAGTGGCAGTGCAAGGACTAGAGGTAGTTGGATTCACGGCTGCACAAGAATTAGTTGTTGTATTTGGCTTCACAGCTGCAAGTAGCAGTGCAAGAACCAGTTATTGTATTTGGATCCATGGCTGCAAGGACCATAATGAAAAGCCTGTCAACAAAGTGACAGGGCTATGATTATTGTGAGATTGGTTGACTTTATGACTGATCATATACATATATCCTTTTATGATTATTCTTTAATTATTGTCGTGAGATTTTGTAATTTGTAGAGTAAGCGATAATGACTGTGGCCAAGTATGAACCAGTGATATGGGAGGTGTATTTAAGACCAAGGATCTCAGTGAAGAAGGCTCCACAGCTGTATTAGGAGTGCAAAGACTGATAGTATGTATATCTGACTCCACGGCTGCAAGTGGAAGTACAAGGACCAGTTGGATCCATGGCTACAAGTAGCAGTGCAAGTATCAGTTGTTGTATTTGGCTTAACGGCTGCAAGTGGCAGTACAAGGACCAGTTGTTGTATTTGGCTCCACGGTTGCAAGTGGCAGTGCAAGGACTATAATGAAAAGCCTATCAATGAAGTGACAGGGCTATGATTATTGCGAGATCAGATGACTTTATGACTGATCATGTACATGTATCCTTTTATGGTTGTTCTTTGATTATTGTCGTAAGATTTTGTAACTTGTAGGGTAAGCGATAATAACTGTGACCAAGTATGAACCAGTGATACGGGGGGTGTATTTAAGGCCAAGAATCTCAGTGAAGAAGGCTCCACGGCTGCATTAGCAGTGAAGGACTGATAGTATGTATACCTGACTCCACGGCTGCAAGTGGAAGTACAAGGACCAGAGGTAGTTGGCTCCGCAGCTGCAAGTAACAGTGCAAGGACCTGTTGTGTACCTGAATCCACAGCTGCAAGTGGCAGTGCAAGGACCAGAGGTACATCGGAAAAATAAAAACATTAATAATCTGCAGTAATGTTCAAATTTATCAAATAAGTGCAGAATTTTGTTTAAAAAATTGCAAAGATCTTCAAAATTTAGATTTTTGTAGTTCTTTACAAATTTTTTGCCAAAAATCTGTGAAAATGTTTAAAAAGTATAATATTTGCAGATTAAAATAGAATCGGGAAAATAAAAACATTAATAATCTGTAGTAATCTTCAAATTTATCAAATAAGTGCAAAATCTTGTTTAAAAAATTACAAAATTTTAGATTTTTGCAGTTTTTCGCAGATTTTTAGTAAAAAAATCTGTGATAATTTCCAAAATTATAATTTCAATACTTACAAAAACACGAAAAAATCAATAAACAAAACAAACCGAAAATAAATAAATAAATAAATAAAGTAAAAAAACACGGTTTTTTTATTCACTTTTTTTTTATTAATATTTTTTTTATTCCAAATTTTTTTTATTGAAATAATACGATGGTGGGAATAAAAGTAAATTTCCAGTTATTCCTATAATAAGGAATAACTGGAATTTACTTTTATTCCCACGTATTTTTGTACTTTTTTTTTATATATTTTAAACTTTTTATTTTAATAATAATTATATCGGGTTTTTTTTTATTTTAATTTTTTTTATTATTATTATTTTTTTTAATACGTATTTTTTTTTTATTATGTATTTTTTTTTTATTACAGTATATATTTTTTTTTATTACTTTTTTTTTTATTACGTTTTTTTTTATTTAAATTATTTTTTTTTTAAATT
>QKWP01000143.1:33259-82374 GCA_003550325.1 Gigaspora rosea | reverse complement strand
TTTTTTTTTAATAATTTATTTTTTTAACGCTTTTTTGATTATTTTGATTTTTTTAATTATGTAATTTATTTTTTTTACTATATATTTTAATTTATTTTAATTTTTAAATTTTTCGATTTTATTTATTTATACTTTTTGATTTTTTTTAATATTTTTTTAATATTTTTAATTTTTATTTATGTATTATTTATTAATAACTTAAATTCAAATATCGGTATGTATATTACATTTTATTTATTTATTTATTTATAAGTTTTTTTTAAAAATTATATCTCAGAAAGACTTCAAGGACGCCAGTCCAACTTTTGGTGTAACCTTATAATTGTTTTATTTAAATACGTTTATTTTTAGAAGTTTAATAGGCT
Organism: Gigaspora rosea; assembly: GCA_003550325.1. Classification (NCBI taxonomy): domain Eukaryota; kingdom Fungi; phylum Glomeromycota; class Glomeromycetes; order Diversisporales; family Gigasporaceae; genus Gigaspora; species Gigaspora rosea. The sequence continues at coordinate 82,009 of QKWP01000143.1, read as the reverse complement.
TCGCACTCCTGCGTTATAGTTATATATCGCATAGGGGTGTGATACCAGTTATATATCACACATAATAAAAGTTATATATCGCATAAAGGTGCGATACAATTATATATTGCATCTAGTAAAACTTTATAAATATAGAGCATGTGATTATATGCATACTGAGTCTCCGGACACCAACTACCCCAACAGCATCAGGTGCAGTTTTTCACTAATTAGGCAAATTCAAATAACCGTTCGTTTTGACAAAAATCAGACAAAAATTTGTATCCACCGGCTAGCGAACCCTACGGCATTTTCCAGCGCAATGATAATTTTCGGGCTCTAACAAAAAGTTTTCCTTGAGCGATTTTACTATATACCCCAAATCCTAGCCCTAAACCTAGGTGCTCACCCTAACCCTAAACTAACATAGAAACCTCTAACTAAATATCTTGCTAACTCCTAACGAGCCCTAACTCTAACCCTAATGTCAATAACTTTATCGCTTTTTGTATTACCATGCTATTGGAATGGTTTCTGGACCTACCATAAACAACATAGAGAAGCTACGCCAATAAGCACATAAATGGTCAATTATACAGTATATAGCTATTACGGTTATTATAAACCGGATTATGCAATATGACTTTTGCAAGTTAAAGGTGGTCCAAAAAAGACCTGGAATATATATCGGTTCTACGGACGAACAAGGATGGCATCATTTAACCTGAGAGGCTATTGATAATCCAGTTGATGAAGCCATAGCCGGTTATTGTCAAAAAATTTGGATTACGCTTTCGGCGGACCAAACCACTATCACTATTAAGGATAATGGACGGGGCCGGAAAGCTGCGAATCAAGGAGATGCCCAGTAAAAGTATAAAAGTAAAGATATGCAAATCACATATGCAAATCACATAGAATTTACATCATAGACTTTATTGTATTTGATAAATTTGTGATATGTACTTTTTACATTGCTTAAATTTTTACCTCGCTTGCTACGAGTTTATTATGGTCTATTTCTCTTCTTATGAAATGCAGCATTGTGCCCAAGTTGACCACAGATGCGGCATTTGTAAGATTTACGAATTGAAGCTCCACCACATTTTTGCTCTTTTTCAATGCTACTAACGTATCTACAGTTTGAAGGCCTTTCTTTACCCACAACATTAAGAGGATTTTGAATATCAGCAAGGTTTAGTGTATTAGAATCAGTCGTAATAGTTTCAATTTCTTCTATTCCTTCCATTTCAGATAAGTATAACTCATCTTCTGATTCTTCTTCAATATTTTGGTTACTAGTTGAGAGTTCACACGTTGGATTTGTAATTCTGCTTTGCTCTTGATTAGCTAAGAAATTTTGTTCTATTATTACAAAAACTTCTTGCGAATTTGTGGGTTGCAAAGCCATTTGATTGGGTTGAGTTACTTGCTTGCATTTATTTTTTTTCTCGTTGATATATTTTGTCAAAATTTGAGCTATTTTATCATCACTATTCTCTACAGCTAGCGAAGTTGCCTCATGCACAAGTCCCCAGATCCGACCATATTGATTTCTTTTATGAATTGTCTTTTTTACAGCAGGCGGCGTAGTAGTTGTTGGCATGGTAGCCATTTTGCGTAGAGGAAGAATTATCTTACTACATGGCTCTGCATCAAGCATTCCTTTTTCATGGTTAAACACTATATTATTCATTGATATTGTTTGGTCTTGATATGGATCCTTATACCATCTAACAGGTATTATTGACATATGAAATGCTGCGATTGTGGAATGCATCATGACACAGAAATAATGTCAGCATATAATGCTTTTGGAGATATTCATTAAGCATGAGCACAAAAATGAAATTTGGTTAACAATTACTACGAAGTGAGCATGATGCCTTTTTTCACTACGCAAGTCAGTTATCTTCCAAATTTCTCTTATATCTTCACGTCCAACCTCATCAATTATTGCTTGAAGCGTTATATTTTTTGCATCATACTGATCTTCAAGGAATCTATCACAAGTTGTTCAATTTCCTATATTTATTTTTGTTATTATACGATGCATATATAAGATTACTGCTAATTTTTCATTTATTTACCTGCTTCTGAGCTAAATCATCATTGGAAGGTTCGATTCTACTTGCATTAAGAAAAAGGCATTGGCCCATCTCGGTCTTAATCGCAACATTTATTTCCTCTGTTAAATGTTCATCCAATATTTTACTAATTACAAGAAATAGATCCTGACTAACCGTAGGCACTGTTGATATAGTAGTTGACGATTTGTATTCATGAAACCTTCTCCACTAATCTTCATCTCTTAGCCACTAGTCCAGGCGTTCAACAAGTTCGCATAAAGTGCTTTTTGAGCTTAGTTCTTTTTTGATTATCCAGTTATACGATTCTACACATGTAGTACTCTCTATGCTAGCCGTAAAAATTTTATGCAAATACGCACGTGCCCAAGATCGACAATTTGAATTTAAGGCTCTAAGTAGATAATCCTTTGCTGCTAGATATTTGTTTTTTATATTATCCCATCGTTTTTCAAAGAGTGGTATACACAAGCTGTTTCGACACTTGTAGAAATTCTTTATGAATTCTTCCCATTTATTTCCCAACTTGGATTTTAAATTTCTTGGAAGATTTTGACTAATATGAAATATACAATGGGCTGAATATGTAGTTGGGAATACGATAGGAATTGCAGCATCTAATGCCGGGTCGGCATCCGTGAACATTACAATTGGTGGTCGATTTGTGGCCTTGCTAATCGACTGCAAAATCCATATATAAATATCTAAAGTTTCGTTACTTATAATATTTGACAAACTAAGCGTGTCTTTGAATTATTATCTACAATAATAAAAAGGCCCAGTAGCATTTGATACTGATTTGTACGTGCTGTATTATCATTAAATATTACGTCATGGTATCTTAGCCACAGGTTTACTTGTTTGAACCAAACGATTATCCTCATCAAGTTCAAATTCGACAACCCACCGCGGATCTAACATTTTCTTTTCTACTAATGAAGTAAGTAAGTTTGATGCATCGTTACTCTTATTTGGATCAGAATTTTTAAATTTTCTAATTGCATTATTAAGATCAGTATCTTGAAAATTTAAGTTAGGAAACCGGGCTTTAAGAAGTTTCCTTTGAACAGTAACCGATAAGTTTGCATGCTTAGTCATTATTTTTATTTCTTCTAAGGCTTCTTCGCTTAATGACCTATATTTAATCCTGAATTCTTGAGTTTCTAAAAACATCTTATGATTATGCTGATTGACAAAAGTGGTAATTCCGATTTGAATTCTAGATTCGTCTACTGCAAGGTTACAATGCCATGGGCATCCTAATTTTTTTGTTTTTGTATTATGCTGTGTTCCTTTTTGTGCTGCTATAGGATCTTTTTTAGCTTTGTACTTTCCACTAAACTCACAAGAAAAGGTTCTTTTGTAGATTATACCGGTCTCACTACGCCCTACCCTATATTTGTTGATTCCAAATCCATTTCATGCACCATATTCAGCAAAGAAATTTTCAACTTGATCCCAAGTGTCGAACTTTGTATTTAGTGGAATATCTTCTGACAGAACAATATCTGTTGATATAGAGTTAACATATGATTTAAATTGTGTACATATAGATTAAGTTTTGTTAAAGACTTACTATTTACAGTTTCTATTTTTGTGACAGTTTGTATTGTCTCATCAGCCACTGGATTTTCATCTACTATTTCATTATTTATTCTATGTACTTCGTTCTCTTGAACCTTGGTTTGATTACCATTTATAGTTGTGTACCAACTTTCACCTCCAAATGTAGCTACACGATTTATATTGATAAGTTAAGTATGTTTATCACGTATTATTATATTTTTACCATCATTACATACTATATTGCTGAATTAAATCTTCTAATTCAGTTTTCATTAGCTCTATTGGTGTTATTTCGTCAAACGTATTAAAAGCCATAATATTTGGAAATTATAAGTTCTGAATTAGAACGATTGTAAAGATAAGTTATTTATTGTTGTGGCTTATTTGTTATTAGATGCGAGATATATTATCATCGCACGTTAATTTTTATGCATAATTTATTAGGTGCGAGATATATAATTATCGCATGCTATTTTATTAGGGTTAATCTATTTTCTGAGGAGTTTAGATAGGCTAGTTCCATCAAAAGTGCCTGGTCCTGTGACTTGAGGCATTCCAAGATTTATTGCTATAACTTTATGTAATTTAGACAAAACGAGTTTACTTAAGAAAAACAGAATAGCAGATCAAAGTTCGTGGAATTGAAATGTCATATAGTATTAGATATAAAGAAAAAAATCTACTCATTAAATTATCTGTGTAGTCCTGTAATTTGACCCTAACTAAGCTTTTTGCGTTTTCTACATATTGATGTATTTTTGTATCAATGCGCATGTATTTTGATTCAAAATTGCCAATGCTAAAAATTGGATGTTAAAAAAATTAGGTTTCAAAAACTTTATTCAATGATTCGTGTGTTCGTGTGTAGGTTGGTATTTAGCTGTCAATTCGATCCAGATACTTTTTATATGCTATTATGAAATTCAAAGAAACCTTCTTGGATTTGATTTTATGATTTCAAAATACAAATTTGTGAATTTTTCTGATCACGTTATTATGGGTGTTCTCAAGTATGACTTTGGTTAACCAATTGATTGTACATGCTAATTATATTTTTCGTATTGATAGAGGTGCTTGAAAACACCCTTAATTAGTTAGTATTCTAGAGTTATATGATGCGATTAGAGGTAACTCTTACGGAGCCATCTCTAAAATTCGAAGCAGCCATTTGTTAAAGCCATACAAGTATTAAGCGATACTTGCTAACTGTCTATAAATATGCTGCACTTTATTAGCAAAATTTTAGTAATACATGTATTGAAAATATTTGATCGATTTTGGTCTAACAGATATAACATTACACAGAAACTAACAAAAAATTTGGAAACAATTAGCCGACAAAAAAGAAGCCGGACAGAATAAGAAATGTGAGAATTATACAATTATTAGGTGATAAGGATCTGGAATTTTGGGACAATGATAATGTCGAATTAGTATATTGTATTGTATTTCTAATTTAGAATAATTTAATAATTTAGATGCGTTAAATAGGTTTATCACATCTCAATATTTATTTTAAAAAAAAAAATAATCGACAAAATTAGCCAATCATATTAGGAAGCGATATATAAGAATATCGCAGAGTGCGAGATATGCATTTATTCTTATTTTTATTAATATTATTATTAATTTATTATTTTAATAATAATTTATTTTTAAGATTTTTACCGGTAATGATCTACCGGATATATAAATAGATAAGTATTTGATTTTTTTTTTGTTTATTCTTTTTATTCTGTATATAATACTAACTAACATTTAATATATTTTCATTAGCTTCGTCCATTTCGGTATTCAAGATTTACCTTTTCCTAAAGGACCCAATATTGGGTTAATATAAAGAATACTCTTCCACCTTTGGGAATTAAAAGTCAAGGCAAGCTGTTCTTTCATTGCAGGCATGTTTCTCTTCGTTGTTGGTATCGTCTAGTTTGGAGCCTCTTTTGCTATTGGCGTATTGGAGCTTTTTCATCGGTGGTTGTGTCCATTTCGGTGTTCTTTTGCTACTGTCGTTGGTATAATTCATATAGCGAAGTTATAAGTTTCTATTTATTTTTTTTTTGCTTTAGCATTTATCATACAGTACTAATTTTTTCAGGCTCAATATAGGTACTATGTGTCTTATTTTTTTGGTGCGTTACTGGAAATGTTCATCGTTGGTGCTGAGTTTGTAATGCTGTGTTTGCTGCTTTTTCATCATTTCATTCGTCGGTTTATTCATCGTTCATTTATTATTTCGTTCGTCCGTCTGTCTGTTCATCTGTTATCTCGTTCGTCGTCTTGTTCGTTATCGTTTCATTCATCATGTGTGTTAGATTTTCGCATTGGTCTTTGATTTTAATATTGTTGGGATTTAGTAGATAGAAAAGTTAGTGGTTAGATTATATTAGATGTTTAGGTAAAAGAATAGTGTCTCTATAGAGTTTGTGTGATATGCAGTAGTGTCTTTATGGCATTTATGTAGTGTTTTTGTGGTATCTTTATAGTATTTGTGTAGTGTCTTTAAGGCATTTTTGTGGTGTCTCTTGTAATATGTTTTGTGGTTTTTTTTTTTTATAATAAAATACATTATTTTTTATTATTTTTGTGAAATTTATAATTGACCAATATAGTATTATGTTTTTGTAATAAATTATATTATTAAAATATATGAATATTCGAATGTATTTTATTAATATATGAAAATTTAGCTAGCATTTAATATTTAGACGAGCATATTGCAGTATTGTAATTTATTATTATTCATATTTTTGTATTTTTTACAATCTGCGCAGATTTGCGCAGAAAATTAAAAAATATTTCTTTAACGATCGCTGGCAGGGTCGCAGTTCTGCATTAATTTTTAATAATTGTTTTTTTTTAAAAATTTACACAGAGCTGTACTAAAAAAACTTCCCCGATGTAGTTGGATACACGGCTGCAAGTGGCAGTGCAAGGACCTGTTGTTGTATTTGGCTCCACACTACAAGTGGCATTGCAAGGACCAGTTGTTGTATTGGCTCCATGGCTGCAAGTGGCAATGCATGGACCATAAGAATGAACCTCGCTCATACCTGCAGTAACACGTTACCGATTCTCTTTTTAGCTATGGGAAGATTCGACGGTTTCCCTCTATATGAAGGCATCATAGGTGTCCATTTCGTTTGCTGTTATGATGAATGCTGTCATTATGGTAGAAAATATGATTATGTATATTAGAGCCAATAGGGTAGCGAGCCCTAATCCCATATGTTTTTCAGAATTTGTAAATAAAGTCATTCAGTTTTTTTGTATAAAGTCAGTTAATCGAGTAATAATAATAATAAATTTTTAATATATGGTACAGAACAAACTGAATGTATTACTATATTCGAAAAAAATATGCGGTGTTCTCATATAACATTAACATAAATAATACAAATTTGGTTAAAATTTTTTTATTAGAATATTCCCATTAAATTCATGATCGATAATCGTTTACCATGAATCCTCTTTTTTGGTAAAATCTACCATTACGAATTAGGAAAAAATTCATGGTGTTTTTATATACTCTATTACTCTACTATTCAATCAGTATGTGCGATGTACATAAAGTTTACTGTCGATCCAAATATAATAAATTTTTTTAAATCGAATAATAAATATAGAAATTCGTGTAAAAATAGTAAAAGTATTATTAAAATATTATCTTTTTTGAAATAATACCTGATCGCTACAAACTACTTATTTTTTTCTTAGCATGAGCTTATGACAATTAGGGTAGCTGCATGACGCAGTCGCGCTAAAACTAGAAACGAACTAAGTATGATACTACAGATCGTTTTGCAGTTGATGCTGACTTTAGGCCATTATAAAATAAGTATGATCAAATGAAATTCTAGTTTGATAGGAATAATGATTTTTTTATTAATTCATTTTAAAAAGTCTCAAAATTATATGGATGTACTCTCATTTAGAAGGGTATTTTTTCTCATTATTACTATTTACACACAGTCGTATGCATTCGCATCATAATAATATAATGGTATAATTATCATAATTAGAGTAGCTGCGCAGTGTGTGATACAGCGCAGGACCAGCACGATCATGCGCATTAAGTTCAAAATGTATGCTAATATTTAATTTGTTAAATTTACACGAACTTTTTATCTGCATCACATTATAAAAAAGACACTGGCTCATTTAGTGCAAATAAAAATTAATTAATCAAAGGCAGCCATTAGTTTGAGTGCTTCAATTATAACATGCTTTATTTATTCTTGCTCAATCAGGTGACTATTAACACTGAGAAAACAGATTTATTTTCTATTAATCACAGATTCGATATAAGAATATACTAGGGTATCTAAACTCTATATAGATATTTTTGCCTAAACTGACCAATCACACTATATAATAAATTACAAATTCATAACCCTAAATTAATATATTAGCTGTAATGAAAATAACTATATAAATTATATGGATATGTGGCATTTCACCTAATGTTGTTAGTTGAAATACTTAATTTAGTCAACTATTTAGGCAATTAGTATCTAAATATATTTCGACATGGCATTATTTTTTTTTAGAAATGTCAAAAGTCTAAATTTGCCTAAATGTCTAAATAGTTGACTAAATAAATACTATGTGACTAAATGTCTAAATAGTTGACTAAATATAATACTATATGACTAAATGTAAGATTCTATTTAATTATAGCACTTTGCAAAAAGTGTGACCCTGTGATTTAGATGGTGATGATGGCGGAAAATTTTAATTCCCTATTGATCATCATTTTCATCTATGTTTTATCAGAAATCATTAAAATTCTTCAAGAATTGAAAACCAGCTGATTTCTCGTGACAATATAATCTGCAGAGATCATACATTTTTGCAAAGTGCAATAAGCTCTAGTATAGCTTTAAAACAACCAAAAAACTTTGTACATTGCTTCATATTATTTGTAAAGCCTAAAAACTTACAGTATTAAACAATAAAAAATAGAATCTAATCAGGCACTCAATACAAGAAATAACTATTAATATTTAGAATTCGTTCATCGATTCTAAACCGATTTCGAGGTTTCAATCATCGATTTAGATTTTTAGAATCGATTCGCATCCCTACTTCATAATATTTACATACAGTTCCACAGCTGCAATGGTAGTGCATGGACCTGAAACAGATGCTGCAGGATGACGGCCCGATTCTCTTTAGCTATATGGGCGTATGTAAGACATCTTTCTTATGCTTGTGTTTTCATGTAGTTTAGGACCTTGGGGTTTAGAAAATTTTAGAACCTAGAGGTCAGTAGTTTATACATAAGTTGATTGGTATGGGTTCAAATAATTAGTCCTAGACTTTAGTCCTAGACTAGAGGTATTGATGTTAAAGTATGAATGCTAGAGCTTGTTTGGATAGCAAACCTATTACTATATGATTTTTCATATTATTTTTTAATTTAGACATTTCGACATTATTTAGATATTTTGACATTATTTAGACATTTCGGCATAATTTAGGGTTTCGATAATATTTAGACATTTCGGCAGCCAAAATATCAAATGTCAAAATATTTCTACAAGTATAAAACAATTTCGGCTAACAATATTAATTTCACCACAATCATTTCATTAGCACTTTGTTTCACCATCACATTCACTTCACAGACAATAATTTCACTGACACATTTTTCACCAACATGTTTAGCTCACCAACAATTAATTTACTACACTGACAAGCTTATTTTACCGATAATATGTTTTACCAACAATATATTTTCACGACAAGTTTAATACATACCTAAAACTAATAAAAATGCAAATCTAACCCTGCATGATGTCAAGTAAATGGCCTGTCAAGGAAATGGCCACCCCAAAAATAAGCAATAACGGAAGTAAATTACTTGTCAGTACCATGTATTGTCGATGAAATAAGCAAGCTGGTATAATAGCTGTCTGTGAATTAATTGATGGTGAACTAGATATGTCAGTGAATTAAACATGTTTTAAACAAATTTCGGTGAAATAATTGTTTGGGAAATGAACTTGCCGATGAATTAATTTTAGCTATAAACAATTCTGTTGCAGAACTTACTCTCCAGTGACTACGGTATATAATTATGGTAGAGTTAGTTAGTATTAGAGTTATATAATTTATTGCAAAATATTCTTCAAAACTTACTCATTAGCCCAATAAAACATATATATGATTATTAATGGAGTTTTGTATCAGAATTATGATCTTTATAGTTTTGCCATTAGATTCTGAAAGGAACTAATACTGACAAAGTTAGCCAGCATTACTTATAATGTTGGCCAATTTAGTTGGTATTATGTTTTTTTGGGAAAATGGGTTTGGGATTTTGTTGTAGAACTGATTTCTATTGTGAATTAATATAAAAATTCTGTTACCTGCTAATCCGGTAACTACAGTTCCACATGTGATTAAAGTTGTTAGTTTGAATTAGATTACCATGATTTCTATTGTAAAAAATTTGATCACAGAACTTACTCGCTATTTTGATGAATCAGTTTGTATTAGAGTACTCAGATCTTTTGCAATTAAGGTTAGGTTGAAATACTATTCTGGGGACTATAGCATAGTGATTGATTTTAGTTTGCATTGAAATTATTATTATTTCTATGTAATTAAGACTAAATTATTTGTATTAGAATTATGGTGATACATATTACAAATTACTATAAAAATTTTGTTACAGAACTTTACTATTTCAGTCCACCGTATATTGTTTGTTGAGGAATTATTATAGTTTTTACTTAGTTAAGATTGAGTTGAAAATTCCATCACAGAACTTATAGTGCTTGCTATGCTTATAACCACAGTATGTAATTAAGGTCAAATTGGTTTGCATTAGTACTGTATTATCATTATTTTTACTGTAAAAAATTCTATTACAACACTTACTTGCCACATTGATAATTATTCTGCTACATTTTGATGATTACAGTATACGTAGTTGAACACTAAAATTATCATAATTTTTACTGTAAAAAAATTCTATTACAGCACTTACTTACCACTTTGATAATTATTCTGTCTGTAGTGCACTCTATATAGTAACAAATACAAACAATGATTAGGGCTAGGGTTAGGGTTAGGGTCGTACATTCTGATAATCACAGTATACGTAGTTGAACATTGAAATTATTATAATTCTGTATATTCAATATTGAGTTAGTATGTATTGAACTCTTGTAATTTCTCCTATAAAAAATTCTTTGAACTATTGTAATTTCTATCATGAATTACTATAAAAAATTTGGTACAAAACTCACTATTCTAATGACTACTGTAGTAAGTTAGACTATAATTTTTTTATACAAAACAATGTTAAAGGATTATTCACTATTTCAGCGACCACATAGTTTGTGTTAGTTTGCACTGGAATTATCATAAATCTTGCTATAACCATAAAGAATTTTGTTACATAACTTACTATCTATTCCAGTGATCAAAGTATGTATTTAAGTTGAGCCAGTTTATACTGAATTATTATGATTTCTAAAAGATTCTGTTACAGAACTTATTCGCTATTCTGGTGAACACAGTACATAATCAAGGTTGTGTTAGTTGTATTAGAATTAATGTGTTACTGTAAAAAAGATTATTACAGACTTATTCATTATTCAGTAAGTAACATATAGTATTTAGTTAGAGATGGTTTATTATCGAATGTTAATTTTTAAAAAAAAATGAGTGCCGCAAAGCAAAAAGCTGTAATTCAGTTTCTAAAAATTATTTTTGCGGCATTCAAAAATCATAAATGTACATATCATAGTTAAGATGTCACAATGGTGTAATGTCTCAACTTTTCGCATATTGATTATTAATTCACTTATGAATTTATGACGATATGACTAACTATCTCGTTTTATTAATGAATTACATACCTTTATATATTTACAACGATTTCCACTCTATACCCGATTTAGATACAATACATTATAAATCAGAAATGTAGTAATAATTTATGACAAACCATTATGATAAATGTAATCATAGAATATTCACACGCAACAATTAAGTATTAACAAACTGGCCATAAATTCCAATCATTTCTAGAAGATCGTATTAACTACTATTATAAATTTTGAATGATCTAAAATGTCATAATGCACAGGTAACCAATTAAAACATTTAAATAAACAACTATAAATTTAGATGACACAGTTTTCAAATCTTATAATCAATAATGTCATGTTTGCATAATATTGCATAATCTGACTTATGACGTTACAGTATAGGTAAAAATGTTGAATCCTTTCAAAAATGAATAAATGAAAACCATTACTTCTACTAAAAAAGGATTCTGTGAAAATCAGTATAGACCATACCCAAAACATTAATTAAACCATCGCTTACACATTTCATGTGATCGTACTGGTATATTGTAATTGTGAATAAATGAAAATCATTGTTCTCACATTTCATGTGATCGTACTAGTATTATGATCTTTTTTTAATAAAAGTTGGCTAAAATTTAAAACCAATTTTACTTTAAATGGCAAGCCATTGATCGTAATAATGAAGTATACAAATGGCATCAGATTATCACTTCATCAAAAAGTAAATGAATGGCTTACATGTGCCACTGTGCGGCACATGTAAGCCAATCATTTACTAAAGAAGAACAAATTTTTGCAATATATAATCATTTTAAGACCAATTTACAATAAATTTTATACATGAAAATTGTTGTGTTGGGTTGGGTTAGAGTGGAAGCTAATACATGATCTACATGCTGCATAAACCGCGCATTCTTGATATATAAATATATAAACCTCCTAACTAAATTTTACTTCGCTTTAGCCTCCCTCTAAAATTAGAAATTTTATGTTATATAAAACAGGTAATGATCATGAGAAAAATGTACTCCAATCAGCTTTAAGATTTTGCTTTTGATTTAGATGCCAGTAAAACCATACACTTACGTTCCTGGTAATACTATATTCTAATATTATTAATATAACAAGCATACAAATTCTTTTGTTTAAAAAAATTAGTTTCAAATAACTTTATCAATATATCTTAAGATAAATTCTGCTACAAGATAATATCAGCACGTATGCATATGTATGTAAAGATTACTGTTGATCGATAAAACTCTAATAAATCAGTAAAATATTAAATATAGAAATCAATATTGCAATCTGGTTATTTGTTAAAAAAATAAAGATTAAAATTTTTTTTATTTATTAATACCTTAAAATTTATTTTAATACTTTATAATAAAACCATAACAACTTTCTGATACAGTATAGTCTTTTTTAAAATTGTGTAAGTTAGAAATTTTTGACCGAAATTTAAATATTAGCCAATTGGCCGTTGGCCATTTGCCAACTGATTCATATAGAATATGGATGGAATAATTGAATCCTGATTCATCCTGATTCAAGTTATATACAAAGTAGCATTCAGATTTGATTTGAATGGCCTTTAATTAAAGAATAAGATCGAGGTACTACATTTGTTAACTCTCGTAAATGATTAATACTGCAGTATAAGTGAAGCTACTATAATTTAAACTTATTAAACCTAAGAATACTTTTTTGTCTTATTATAAATCTTTATCATGATGACTAATTTACAGACAGCATCAAACATTTATTTAATGTTATATTTTTTAGAATATAATTTTATTATTTTATGGTTTCTATAAAACTCGTGGATACAAGAACATAGAAGCTACTGGCTAGTTATTATGTAAGGAAAAATGATGATTATAAGGCAGGGGTAGAATAAGGAAATGAGGTAATATCAGGAGTGCAGAAATAATATTATAGTAATAGCGGCTTGGAATAGCACAATGACCAATAAAAGACCTAGAATACTGATAGTTGAATAGATTGGCTTCGAGGCTGCAAAAGCAGTGCAAGGGCCAGATCCAAAAAAGTTTACAATAATTCAAAAGCGATTTGTTAAAATTTCTATTTAACTGTAAAGTTTACCCTACTTATAGAAGTTGGTTATAAGTTTGATGAATTGTAGTTATACATGAAGTAAAAGTATTAGATATTAGACCCTGTTGGTGAAGCGTTTTAATGGTTTGGTTAGCTTAAAATATATATTAAATATCATGTGCAAAGTACAGATTACAAACTAGTATACAAAAAAATCACATTTTGATGATTATATTGAAGAATAAATATATGCATCACAACTTGCGATATGCTAATTCATTGCACACAATATGTAAACATGTTTGTAGTTCTGTGTAACAAATGTTCTATATAACAAAAATTTAAATTAATATAAGGTTAGGGTAAGGGTAAGGATTAGTATTAGAAGTTAAAGTAGATGATAGTAATACCAAAATTTTGCAAGGAATTTTTTTTGTTAAAGCATGAAAGGTGGTTAAGTAGATGAAATGTTTTGATATTACAAATTTTAGAAAAATTTCTTTATTTTGTTACACAATGAAAATTTGCATGTTACACCTGATCTTCAAATTTAATTGGTAGATCATTGGGTGTGATATACAAGCACATCGCAACATGTAATGCCTAATTAAATCCTATATTGAATATTATTCGAATATCATAAATTATTCAAATAAGAATTATTATTCGAATATAATGAATTATTCGAATATGAATAAATTATTCAAATAATTATATTACTCGAAAATTCGAATAAGACAATTATTCGAATATTCATGTTATTCATTGAATAATTATTTAAAAAATTTTATTCGAATATTCACCGAATACGAATATTATTTGAATAGCGAATACGAATCCAAAGCTCTACTCATACCTATATACAGATATATATATTTGTATGCCTTATTTATACTTCTACCCAAACTTGTACATTTAGTTTCCCCTTTTTTTACAATTTCAGTATCTGATCTGTATATTATACACTATTTAAAATGGGTGGCAATCAATTAATCGACAATCACTTCACCAACATAACATTTCACCGACAATTATTCACTGACACGTTCATTTTACTGATAGTTTATTTCACTGAGGCTCATTTCACCGACAAAGTAATTCTGGTCATTGTCGTTAGGGTCAGGGTAGAATTAGGTAGAATTAGGGTTAAAGTTAGGGTGCTTTTTGAAAAAAACTTGTCGGTGAAATGAACTTTAGTGAAACAAACTGTCGGTAAAATGAACTTGTTGGTAAGTATTTGTAGATAAAATGTTATGTCAGTGAAGTGATTGTTGGCAAATAATACGGACCCATTTAAAAGCAGTATAGGATGTATATACCCGCTTTAATCTATAAATTATTTCCTTTAACCAACTATACCTAAAGGCAGTATTGTCACTTGGACGTGTCCATACTATGTTTTTTGTCCAACGTCCAAGATTGTCCAAAATCGTCCAAGCATATGTCCCATATTTAACTAATTAATAAAGTAATTTAAAAAAATATATAATTATATATTTTTTTAGGTGCTGGACTCATTGGTGAAAAAATTAAAATAGATTATCTTAATAAAATTTTAAGTAATTTTAATTTGAAAAAATGTTCAAAATGTCCAAAAAACGTCCAAGTGACAACACTGCCTAAAGGCAGTATAAAGTGTTTACACTTGCTTTACTATGCCTATATATAAACATATGCATTCATATGCCTTGTTTATTCTTCTACATGAACATGCATGTTCATTTTCTTTATGTTTTCTTCTTTTTTCTCCTTTCTTTTTTTTTTTTACAATACCTGTTCTATATACTATATCTTATATACTATCACTTAAATGTAGTGTAAGATGTACACATCTGCTTCAATCTATGCACACATACACATATAAACATATGCATTCAAATGTTTTATACCCTACCTAAACATGCATATTCAGTCTTCACTTTCTTCTTTCTAAATAAATAAATAAATAAAGCAAACATGTTTTTTTTATTCTCTTTTTTTTTTTAATGATACATACTATATACTTCTATACAACTACCTTTAACTTTAATTTGAGAGCAGTGTTGGGTGTACACACCCATCTCACTTATATACACAATTATATATGTTCATATAATTTAATTTTACTCTATACAAACATGCGGTTTGTTTCTTCTTTGTTTTTTTTTTTTTTTGCAGTCAAAAGTACTATACATTATATACCATTTCCCTTAGCTCTAAATTAATGCATATACATACCTGTCTTACTGCTACAAATATATGAATATATATTTTGTATGCTTAATTTATTTTTCCATCTCTGCTAAATTTTTATAATTTTCAGATGCTTTCTTTTTATTTGTTTTAACTCAAATTCTTCTTTAAATATGATTCAGATGTTTTAGTGATCCAATATTTTGTTCAAATTCCATTAGCCTTCACAAATTGTTTTTTAAATTTATTATCACTATTCTGACTCATCTTGTCAAGCCAATTACCAATTTTAATACCCATAATAGTTGCTATGAAATGTTTATTTTTATAATAATCATTTACTATAACTATTAATCATTTCCTTACCAAATTCTGGTTTTTAATCTGATAGCTTTCTAATGTAAGACTAGTATTAAAAGATTTACTATCAAATGCTTCTTTTTTCTAGTTTAAATATCTGATATAATAACTTCAAAAGCCATAGATATCAGCTACTTTCTTCTATTCCTGGTTTTAGTGCAACTATATTGTATAGCTATCTTATTAATAATTCATAATATTATAAAAATAGCAAACTCTGTCATTAAATTAACCTCTAGTAAGTGCTTCAAATCAGGTCAGATCAACCTGAAACCTAATCTAAAATTTCAAATTAGGTCAGGTTCAGGTTAGAAAATTTTGATCCAAAAGTTTTGGGTTAGATTTCAGGTTTGGTTTGGATTAAAAATTAAGATAACAATAATAGGGATTAAAATGATGTAATTTAATTTCATTGTGGCAATTAATATTAGATGAAATTAATTGTTATTAGTGTGTTGATAACTTAATGTGAACACTTTATCGAGCTCAAGCTATGTATATATATATATTTTTTTTTGTTGAACATTACGAAACGAATATCAAAGTGGATAATTTTCAGGGAGATCTTTAGGTCGTGATTATAAGATGAAGAACTTATGATTTATCAGGCTAAAATCTTATTAATTTTTAATCTCTAAGACTATCGTGCATGATAAAAGTTAAATTATGCAAACGTAACCTAATCAAGATTTTGTTGAAAAAAACATATTGCGAAATAAATATAAAAGAGGATAATTTTCAGGAGATCTTTAAGCTATGATTATCCCTTACTTTGTAGAGGTTCGCAGTCAAATTTGCCTGTATAATTACTATAAATATATCTCTGATCTAGTTTTTTAATCATTTAAGATATTTAAACAAAATTTGGTATTATAATATTTAAGAACAAGGATTATATTTTTGAATTATTTAAATTTATATTATAAGACAAAAAGTTTATGTTGCTTATAAGCTGAAAATATTAAATTTTAAAGAAATTTTTTAACCAAAAAAATATTTTACAATATCTTGGCAATTCTTTAAATATTGTTTTATAAAAATATAGTTTCTAATACAACTTTGTAGTTTATATAAAGGATGACAACTTTCATTATTTGACTTTAAATGATTTACTTGTAAAAATTAGGACTTGTATTAGAAGTGAAAATTTTTTTTATAGATAGGAACATATAAAATTTGAGAAAACCTAAAGAAAAAATTCTATAGTAAAAGTTCCAAAACAAAAACTTTAAACTTTTATTACACCAAAGTTTTTTAATAATTTTAAAAAAATTTTATAATAAAGTTGATAAAACAGAACTAATATTATATTTTTTACTTAGAAAGTATATATCTAAAATTAATATTTAAGGTTTTATTTAAAAAATTTAAAATTTTAAAATTTTCACAGGCAAATATGCCTGCATAACAAATTAAGGAATAGGATGAAGAACTCATTATTTATTAGTCAAAATCTTGTCATTTTCTATTTTCTAGGACTATCGCGCATAATAAAAGTTATAATCATGCAGAACGTAACCGGCCCTCATTCGGTTTGTATCATTTCAATTTTGCCTGTCACAATATATATTATTAATCATGTAGTACCAGTAATCGTCACAACTGATCATCTTAATCAAAATTTACCCACATACAGATTATGGTTTTGTTGAATGTGGAAAATCAAAAATAGTTTTTAATATAGAAAATCAAAAATGTCAAAGTGCAATCTCATTATAAGAAGTTATCTAATGTCAATTATACTAGCATCACCTGGTGTAAAACTTGTCTACATCATAAATTAAATGTATCTTAAATAAGAACATGATTTTAATATTTCGTTTGTTTATTGTATTATTTAATAGGTCGATATAAATAAATTACACTTTAAACTTATACTGGCTTTCAGTTTTTTGTAAGTATATACTTGTAATAATTATTATTATATTATATTTATAAATACATACTTGTAAAGCAAGCACTTATTTTATTTTTCTATTACTACTTTACACAGTACAGAATATAATAAAAAAAGCGCAAGTTGATTGCTGTATGATAAGGATTATTCTATGCTATTATTGTTCTGAGTCATTTTGAATTTACTTTAATTCTGAATTAAAACATGTTCTTTCTCGATTTTCACAAATTATGAGACTATAAAATAATTATTAATAATTATATTTATATTTGCAATGATCTTTTTCATTGATATTTATAAAGACAATTCTTTTATTTTTCATCTTTTTTTTATACACTTTATTGAGCAAGGATATGACTTCATGACTCGTGAAATTCATTATAATAAAGATTTAAATACTGAAATTCAACAGAAGAACTGCTCATACCTAAACAAGATATGAATACCTTGGGGATGCAAGTTTATTATGTTGAAAATTTTACGAAATAATCTGTGCTACCACCAGACTGAGCATGATGGTCATGAAAAAACCTGTAAAAGATAGATTTGGGGGATTTTTTCAAAAGATTCGGGACAAGACACCCGACCAGATTCCTGCTGTTGCTGAAAACAAATGCGGATGTATTCTATATGGGGAATGCAAAAATGATTAATTACATTGTTAAATTATATATGAATATTCAAATGTATTCCTTTAATGTATGAAAAATTAGTATTTAATATTTAGTGATTCATTTTTATTCGTGCTTATTTATTTATTATTTATTTATTTTAATTTTTTTACTTTATTATTATTATTATTTTCGCTTTTTTTTTTATTAATTGATAAATGGATGGCGGTTCTAAATGATAAATGACATTTCACGATTCACGAATAATACATGCCAATTGAGAATCAGAAATGATGTGAATTATTACATATCAATTGAGAATCAATATACATAAATTCAGAAATAATGTGGAATAAGATAGCTGCGCGATGCAGTCGCGCTAAAACCAGAACCGTAAATAACGATTTTGTAATAACTTTTACTGTATTTTGCAAAATGACACAAGGGGTATAATTTCAAATTTTGCCTAGATTAAGCTTAGTTAAGGAATAATTTTAAATAATGTCATGAGCGGAGCATTATTATGCAACAACACGGTAATCATATGTAGTAATTGAATTAATTTGGAAAAAAGCAAATAAATTTTTACATACAGTATGCTGTTACCAAATAAAAGAGTATTATATTTAGAAGTAGTAAAAGGTTATGACCGGTCATGACTGGTCATAACCATGACTTATACCAGTCAGAAGCTCCTAATTGACTAGTTAGAATCTGAGCAATAATAAAACCATTACATTTTTAATTTTTATATGTGATTCAGATAATATTCGTGCATGATTTATCCAATTATTAATAATAAGCATATGAATAAAAAATTCTAGCTAATGTATTGATTTTGTCATGAGTTCTCAAATGTGATCGAAAATCAGCTGAATAGTGATGCGAATGCTTTTTTCGAACATGCATACAATATTGAATACTGATTGAACACCACCGATCGAAGAAACATTCAGTCAATGCAATGATGAGCAGCATCAGAGGGAAGTGCAATTAACCTTAAGGTTCAAGTATGATTTTTAGGTGGATAAGTAGTAACAAAAACGATCCTCAGTCCAGTGATTTCCAAGCAAAATGCATCCAAGAAAACCCAGATTATCAATCACATAATCATTAAATTTTTATGTGAATGATCTATGGAGCTTTAAATTGCTTAGAAATCACAGGATCGAAGACGTTTCTGCTACTAATCCACCTTATGACTTCCTATTAACATCGTATTCAGCAATTATGAGATAATTGTTAATCCCTAAGCACTACATACTATCAGAATCAAAGATTTTGATTGTGTTCCTGGTAAGGATGTAGATTATTGCATAATGCATACAAAATTAGAGCATCTAATTAGAATCAGATTTTGTGGACGAATTCAAAATTCGAATATATCCATATTGCCACAAAATGACAAGTTCTTGTATAGGTAGAGTTTAGGTACAAATGCTGATTTTTAGTACTGAATTTGTTTGCCGTAATGTGTTTCTATGCATGAATCTAGCAACTGAGCAGTTAGAAAATTATTATAGCTAAAATATAAAAGTGATTATAATATAAGAATTATTATACTGTAACAAATAATTTTTTCCTTTGCCTTTTACTTCTGCATTGGTAAAATTCGTAAAGTTGTCACATACCTTTTATAATTGTATCGCCATAGCTATGTTAATCTTACCTTTCTAGTATTAGGCATTAATATGTATTCTTAGTGGCTTAATTATACAGACGTTACTCAAGAAGCGTAAAATGTAGTACGGTGCAAACAACCTAGTCCCGATAAATAAAATTGATAACATTCAAATTGCTAATCCTTTTTCAAAAAAAATAGTAATCAAAAAATACTATCCTAAAATGTTAAATCAAAACAGGCTAAACACTTCCATGATTTTTAATTTTTTTTTTAATCTATTTATAAAAAAGTTATAGCAGGTTGAAGTTATAGTATTTTTATAATTAAATATGAAATTTGGCCGCCATATATATATTATAAAAACTAGCAATTTGGTCGCCCTATGTATACTAAATTTGGCCGCCCTATATATACTAAATTTGGCCGCCTTATATATACTAAATTTGGCCGCCCTATATATCACTATAGTGTGAATGTGGCGTGCATGCATATAAAAATATTTTTTACTAAGTTAACGATATATGCCTACTAATTGAAAGTTGTAGAGCTCATCGGGACGCATCTAACAGTGGTTAGATCATCCAAATTGGCCTAGTGGATGGCTATATTTCTTTTAAAAACTTTTGGAAGACTATATAAAATCTCTATGTAAATTACATAGAGATTTTATATAGTTGTCCAATTGTTTTTCAACGATATCTTGCCATCCACTGGGCCGATTTGGATGATCTAACCACTGTTAGATGCATCTCAATGAGCTCTACAACTTTTATTAGTGGGCATGGTCATTAACTTAGTAAAAAATATTTTTAAATGTATGCACGCCACATTCACCCTATAGTGATTTTTATATGTGATTTGCATCAAGTTACACTATAGACAATCTCTGATTAACTGGCGTGACTATCAATTAAAGTAATTTGGTAAATGAGCATGTGCCAATTTGGCCGTATATATAATGAAAATATCAAATTTGGCCCATATATAATGAAAATATCAAATTTGGCCACATATAATGAAAATATCAAATTTGGCTGCATATAATGAACATATCAAATTTGGCCCATTATGTAAATTTCAGATTTGGCCACTAGAAAATTCCATTTGTTGGGACTAGGTTGTTCGAACTATAGTAACGGTATAAAAACGTAGTAGTGGTGTGTAATCATAGTTGTTGAAGTGTAAACTTATCTGAGATTTAGAATTTATATAAATAGTTGGTCCGACCCTTTGTCCATCATCTTACATCTAATGTATGCTCTCCTTAAATTAAAAAAACATAAATATATATTCTTTTTAAAATAAATGGCTAATAAATTATTACATGTGACCTTTCTAAAGTAAACCATCAGAGTTAAAATCGGCATGAGAGTACCAAGCTTTCCCATGCGATAATTACAATATTCATACAAGATACTTGCTATATCGATATGCTCAGTTGGGATTTACAGCTTTATAACTGGATTTGACTGGATTGCTACAGGTATTCTGACTTAGCCATATTTGATCAGCTGACATTTGTAAATTATTAGGTGTCCAATCAGATTCCAGATTTTGCTAACAAACGCAAAACTCAAACTGAAACATCTACTTCGTACTTTGTACTATGCTTCCAGTTCATTATAATCATAAAGGTTAAATTCGTAAATCTTATTTTGAAAAACAAGAAAACATATTTATTATCAAATAAGAGATGTACAAATCTTATTTATTTTTTAATTACACTTATTTATATGATCTTCATTGCTATAAATTATTTTATTGTTAATCGATCTGCTTCTAATATCGTTTTATTATTATTAAATAGTTTATTGATCTGCATAATAAAAAAATTTTTACTTATTTCATCAAATATGAGTCTCTAAACACCCCGTGTTTCTTTTTCTGATTTCAAAATTTTATACACAAATAAGATTTTTTAAACTCTGATTTACATCTGACGAATACGTAAGTTGGAATAAAATGTACAAAGTACAACTTCATGCATAAATCATTTTTTTATATTAACAATATAGAGATACTTTATTTAATTGATGCATTATAATATACAAGTGTTTTGGGGTGCCGCTAGCGCCCTTTCAATAATAGAAAGTGCGAATAATGAACGAACCACGATTTTTTAAAATTCCGTTATATTCCAATTATCATGCTAAATCCCATACTAACTATTATGCTATGCTCCATATTATTATGCATGCCCATACTAACCACCGTGCTACTATCTATCTTGCTACATTCTGAACTTTCATGCTTTTACTATCATGCTATATTCATTATCACGCAAAACGTTAGTACTGTATCAAAAAAAAAAACAAAAAAAATACTACTATATTACTAAAGTCTTGACTATCATGCATGCCTATACTAACTACTATCCTACTACCTATTTTGCTACATCCCAAACTATCATGCTTGTTAGTACTGTATTACAGTAAAAAAAATATTACTGTGTTACTAACTATTGTGTTACATCTCAAACTATCATGCCTCTACTATCATACGTTCATTATTGCACTACGTTCTGCTCATTCTAAAGAAAAAAAGAAGCGTTAGTACAGTTCATAAAAAAAAGAAAGATTACCATGGTACTAACGTCCCAAACTATCATGCCTCTATTATCTACTATCATGCTATGTTCTGTTTTAAAGAAAATAAGAAATGTTAGTATTATATAAAAAAATATATATTACCATGCTACTAACTATCTTGTTACGTCCCAAAGCATCATGTTCCTACTATCATGCTACGTTAGTTATCGTGTGAAATGTTAGTATTGTATCAAAAAAAATAATAAAAATACGATTATGTTACTAACTATCTTGCTATGTCCTGAACTATCATGCTTCTAGTATTGTACGTTCGTTATCGTGCTATGTTCCATTCTAAAGAAAAAAGAGGTATTAAAGTATAAACACCATGCTACTAACTATCTTGCTACGTCCCGAACTATCATGCTTTTACTATCGTACGTTCGTTATTTTGCTACGTTCGGTTCTAAAGAAAAAAAAAAGAAATGTTAGTACTGTGTATAATTATATATAAAAAAATAAAATAAAAATTATCATGTTACTAACGCTCTGAATATCTTCTATTATTGTGCTATATCCGTTATTGTGCTACGTTCCGTTCTAAAGAAAAAAGAAATATTAGTATTGTATATATAAAAAAAGACACTACTGTGCTGCTACATCCCAAACCATCATGCTTCTACTATCATACCATGTTCATTATCACGCTGTTAGACCTGTAAAAACGTATGAAACGTATAACTCTTGACCCTGCGATCCAATTTTAATGAAACTACCACCATCGTGACCGTCTCGATGAGAGCTTTCGAATGGTACTAAAATCATCTCGATTGGACCGTTCTAGCTCTACCTAGTTAAAACTGAATGATTGGTCTTTACAAAACGTCCTACTGCGCCCAAATCTTATTGGTCGATCAATACTGCGCCACCCGTGACACTGAAATACCGAACATTTCGTAATCCTAGACATTTCAGTTAATCACAGATATGTCTGACATATTGGACATTTTGGACATAACAGTTTTGACAGATATAATTAACATATCTAATATAGCTGATATTTAGGATATATGTGTTATATTTATTATTTTTATTATATTCATTATAACTATTATATTTAGCATTAGCATATATCAAATTTATCGATTATATAGATTTCTCTATTTATTATTGTATTTATTTATATTGGACAAATATGTATAAATACTCAAGGTTTTTACTTGGCTAAAAAGCAGAGTAAATAATCTCTGGTTTATTGAATAAAGAATAAGTGAAGTAGTGTGTCTTCACTGAATACAATTAATACAATTCTTAGTATCCTCATATACTATTAATTGTGGCCTCTTTCGTAATTGCAAATCCCCAAGCCTCTTTACAAAATACATGTAACTCTGGTTATACCGACATCTGGATATTACGACAACATAGTAAAATCTTTCTATACCAGCATTTTTTTTTCAAAATTTTAATATAAAATGTTGGTATAACTCACTGTATCAACATTTTGAATTTTTTTACTAATGAACCAAAAATGTCGATATAACCAGAGTAACGTGTACTGCCCAAATAACAGTATCCCTTCCGACTCTTGTATACTACAGTAATTGCATAAAGTGCCTCCCTGCATTAGTTGCTCTGTCTCTAGCATTTCTCTAAAGAGGTAGAAATCTAGGTTAACAACGCAAAAAGTTGGTATTGTATTAATAAAAAAAATACTAATGTATTACTAACTATTATGTTTCTAATATCGTACGTTCGTTATCCATATCTCAGTTAATCTATTTTCAAAGATACGAAGTGTGTATAAGAACGGAAGAAATTTCTAAATCTGAAAGATACAAAGTGTGCGTAATGAACGAAAGTTGATTTTTTAAGAAAATAATTAAGACAACAAATCATTAATTTATAGTAATAGACAAATTACGAACCTATTACGACATTACGCATTAACATGCAAATGATCAAATATCGCAATAATTATCTTATTTTGAAGTTTCCCACAGCCTAATTACAGTTTAGCAAATTAAAAATGGCAAAGCATTCAAATGATATTATAATAAAAAATGATATAATTACCTACGTATTTCTGTTAGCTTTCCCATGTTTGGTTATATTTTTTGGATATGACCAATCAAGAACATTTAAATGGAGAATAGATAGATTGCAGAGATATAGATAAAATCGGTAAGCAAATTATATTAGATTTGTAATCTGTCGTCATTATTAATATATCAATATATAAAATAATTGTATTATTTTTCTACACTATAATCACATTTTTCTAAAAATGCACAAACTCAAAATTAAATAATATAATAATCATAATAAAAAAAAATAAATAAATAGAAATAATATAGATACTACATCAGCAAAAAAAAATATATGTAAATCTCTGTAAGTTTTTACGCGAGGGTAAACTTACAAAAAACTTACGATTAGTTCGGAGTATTACGTAGGGGTAATAATTACGAAAGTTTACACTATAGTAACTTCAGAGTATTACAAAGGTGTAATAATTACGAACATTTACGGCATCAAAAAAAAATAGATGTAAACCTCTATAAATCAGTGTTGGAATATGACCAGGTCATAACAGGTCATATCAAAGTTTAATTAGTAAGATTATATGACAATAGTTATATGATTTCATTAATTAAACTTGGTAATATAATCTGTTATGACTTTGTCCAAATGACCTTAGCAATTGAACTTAGTAATATGATCTGTTATGATCTGTTATATAACTTTTTTGTAATATGACCTGTTATGACTGGTCATAACAGGTCATATCACAAAAAATTTATATAATAGGTTATAACAGATTATATTACTAAGTTCAATTGCTAAAATCATTTGACAAAGTCATAACAAATTATATTACCAAGTTTAATTAATGAAATCATATAACTATTGTCATATAATCATGCTAATTAAACTTTGATATGACCTGTTATGACCTGGTCATATTCCAACACTGCTATAAATAATTATACAGTGTAAATCTCTGAAAAAATTGCAATACATATTCATGCTATTATAGTACAAATATTTTATACTGTATAAATTTTATTATTAATCAAAGGTATGTACAGTACATACTAAAAATAATTATATTTTATAAATTTTATTAATTTTATTTAATTAATTTATTAGACATACAATAACTTAACCTCTAATCTACTACTAAAAATCCTATAACTCTAATCTACAAGAAACAAACCTCTAATACCGTGAAACCCAAAGAGACCAGAATGACAACAGCAATTCCAAGGTGACAACAGCACCAAATAGTGGTTCCAAGACATCAAAGGCACCTAATTAGTGGCTCTAGGATGACAACAGCACTAGCAAAAACACCAACTATGCAATACCAGTAAGACAGACACAACCTAACCGCCAAGCCAAAACCACAAGAAACCTACCAAATAATGACTTCGACACCACCAATACAATTGAACAACAGTTTTAAGGCAAGGGCACCAGGGACGACACAACAACGACATCTAGAGAAAAAATATTAGTCAACTAAAAAAATACAAAATGAACTAAACGATTCAACGAAGCCAATTACAACTAATGGCGAAATCACAGAAGTTGCCAAACAAAACTACAAGCAATAGTACAATGACAACACCCACCTAGAAACCCATTCAACGTATTGCATAATGAAAACACATCCGCAAGAAAACATTACTATAACTGTAGTAGCACTGATGTTGAGCCTTCGTAAAGAAGCCACATAAAATAGTTTATGTAGGAGATACATATATAAGCGACAAGGGAGAAATGCAAGCACCGAACTAGACAATAATAAGTTAGTACATAAATTAAGATATAAGCGACAAGGGAGAAATGCAAGCACCGAACTAGACAATAATAAGTTAGTACATAAATTAAGAAAGAAAAAAAACAAATTACTTATCTTTTTTAACCCGTTGATGATCACTGTGTAAGTATTAAGCGACGAGGGAAAAATGCAAGTGCCAAACTATACAATACCAAGGATAAGTTAGTATGTAAATTAAGAAAAAAATAAAAAAAAACAAATTACTTATCTTTTTAACCTGGCGTAAGTATTATAAAAAAAAGATTAATACGAAAAAAAAATTTTAACAGTTAAAGATCTAATCTTGCAGATTGTTGTTTACTTTAAATTTTTATATGAAAATCATGTGACACATGATTTTCATATAGCTGTATAAAGATTAATCTCTAGGTATGACCCATCGCTTTACTGACGGTCTAATATTTAAATACAAAAGTCTTAATTAAAAGTTAAAGATCGTGAAATAAGTTCTCGATTACGTAATCAACTAGACTTGGTATTTCTTTATCAGTTATGGGTCTTAAAATAGCCATGTTTACTAGGTCGTATGTTTTAAAATTGTTATAGACAGGCGAAAGACTATTAGATCTGGTAAGTTTTGAGGTCTAGTGGGTTTTAAAATTGTCATAGGAAGACAAATAACTAATAGATTCGAAGAGTTTTACTTTTAAAATTGTTATAGACAGACGAAAGACTTTATTAGATTCAAAAGTTTTAAAATTGTTGTAAGCAGGTGAAGGACTTTACTAGATACTAAAGGGTATAGAATTTTAATGTACTTTATTAATTTTTTTATTCAATAAAAAAACATTTTATTTAAATATTTAAAATATTATTTATTTTTTTATTTTTATATTATTATCACATTTTTTAATGTTCTAAAAGGTTAAAAGCAAGTAATATTTAAAATTATTATTTAAGAGTAGTCTTGAATGTGCCGAAGGTTCCAAAGATAACAGGAGAGCTTGAGCTTGAAGAATTAAATTCTTAAATTCGTTTTTCATACTTGATAGAAACTTTATAAAACTGGTTGAAGCACAGCCATTTAATACACTCGTTATTGTAGTATTCTTTACATGAGAGATTCTCTGCAATTGAAAAATTTTTTCTGTTTTCATGATGTTACTGTTTTTTGCATTTGATTTTTATTTTAATTTTTTTTAATTATTAATAAATAAAAAAATAAATTTTAAATTACTATAGTAGATGAAGTTTTATTGAATGACATATTGCATGAGTTGTATGTCATACTCATGTTATTTTATGAATATCGGGAATAGTGGAATATACCGATATCTATAATACATATATATGCACTTTGTATGTATATATGATAAATATTGCATTTGAAATATATTTTCAAATTGTTTTTTTGACCAATATTAATCTGCCATAGATCATAGTATGATCTATGGCGGATTATATTTCAGATGGGCATAATAAATTTTTCAACTCCAGTTTATAAGAAAAATCGTAAATTTACGTAAATTTACAATTTTCTTACACAATAAGAAAATCGTAAATTTATATAAAATTTTTATGTAAATTTACGATTTTCTTATGCACCATAAGAAAATTATAAATTTATGTAAAATTTTTATATAAATTTACGATTTTTTTATGCACTGTAAAAAAATCGTAAACTTACATAAAAAATTTATGTAAATTTACAATTTTCTTACGCACTGTAAGATTTACGTAGTTTTACACTAAATCTTACATAACTTTATGATTTTCTTATGTACTGTAAAAACTTACGCAAGTTTACGCATATATATTTTTGCTGATATATGACATAAAGGGTCATTACGTGTATTTGATACAATCAACATTGTGAATTTCTCATAGCATGTGATCGTGACTATTAATGCCATCCAATTTTCGCACGTGCAAAATAATTGGTAAAAATGTAACGAACACACGTGACTAGATGACAATTTTATTATAAGGGGA
This sequence comes from Gigaspora rosea, assembly GCA_003550325.1. NCBI lineage: Eukaryota > Fungi > Glomeromycota > Glomeromycetes > Diversisporales > Gigasporaceae > Gigaspora > Gigaspora rosea. Next base: position 53,522 of record QKWP01000143.1, on the reverse strand, counting down.
AATATCTTATCCGGATATAACTTTTATTCTTTTATTTGAATAGGAACCGGTTATTAGATTTTGTTACAACCTTTCAGATAAAGAGTTATCCGGCACAAGCACTAACTCCAATAAGATAATCACAAGTACCAGAAACATAGTACAAAGTACTAAGTGTACCAGTACAATCACATTGAATGTGTAACATGAAATGTGTAGAGTGATGATTGTAGTATGGTTGTATACATATGTCGGCTATGCTGATTTCTTCAGAATCTTTTTATAAAAGAAGTTAATTTTTTAAGTTTGAATGGTGTAATTGGATTAGATATGTCATTATGATGAAATGATTACATAGTTTTTTGTTGATTGTTATTTGAAAAGTGTTGTATGTACGTATGTAGCGTATGAAGGAAAATTAAACTTGCAATCGATAAATATTAAATATTAAAATATTCTGGTTTGTATGCATCACTTTGATTATAGGTGATGATTTTCGTTAGTTGAGTGATGGCTCAATGGTATTACGAGTTTTTTTTATGATGTGTAACATATAACAATTCGTTTGCACAAAAAGGATTCTTTGTGCTGGTATTTCATATATATGTGTAATGTGAGTGCAACTTTTCTGGTAAATCTTATGCGAGAGAGCTTATATTGAGAATTGTGATTTCTGTTGTCTGCTTTTAAGGATTAAGACTCTTTGATTAGGTATATAGTATTAATGACGGTATTTATTTCTATATGCGTACAAAACATACATGAATATACGAATGTATATGTGCATGTTGTAGCAAATATTTCAATTGATGTGAAATTTCACAAACAATTATAGCATTATTGTGATTTAATTACTTGCCTCGTTTAATTCTTTTTAAAAAATTATAAAAGTTGAAGTATTTAGTGCTGTTAGGAATCTGCTTTATTAAAACATGAAATAGTATTATGTGTTAAATAAATATGTAAGTAAATATTTCAACCGAAAGTAAAATAGATGTCGATGGATGTTATCATTATGATATTTTTGACAATGTCACTATGTCCAATAGGTTTCATATGTCCAATTGAAAATGGACATATGTCAAAAAAAATTGAAACCAATTGGACATAATGACTATTTTTAAAGATCATTATAGCTATATATATTTTGATCATTATGACTATATTTGATTATCATTAAGACTATAATTTGATGATTATTATGACTATATACCAGTATGATCACATGTAATTTATTATTATGACGTTAATATTATTAATTTCAAAAATGTAAATTCATATTTTTTTGAAATTATGCACTTTTGTTATGCTTTATTGTTCGAGATTTTTCTTTGGTTTTTTTTTTAATCTTGGATTCATCTTTTGCTTAGTAACTAGTTTTCGTCCTGCCTTGGTCAACTTACCTGCAATCACCTCAAGGCATCACATTTTACTGATATTTGTTTCACTAATAAGCTTATTTTACAAATAATCAATTTATATTTAAGTTGTGTTTTACTGATAGCTCATTTTGCATAGTATGCCAACCATTTATTGGACCATATTGTAGAGTGAAGATAACTGTAAACATTTTCATCAAAAGCTTTTTATTACGTTAGATTTAGATAAACTTTTACTTTAACTGTTTAATTTGAATAGGTACAAGCTCTTAGTGGTAGAATATCCAGGTTCAATATTAAAATTTGATCAGTTCTTGTAGTGCTTTGGGCTTGTCTACTGTATACAGTGTTGGCACCTGGACTGGACTGGTCCAGTGGACCACTACTGGACTGGACCAGCCCAGTCCAGTTCTAGTACTTACTGGAACTGGACCTAAATAATAAATACTGTATGTATATATGAATAAAAATAATATATTAACTTGTATTTATTATTTAAATAGTATCTAAATTTTGCTACTATACAAGTTTTGATCTTATCATAAATAATTTAAAATATCAATAGATTAACTTTTTTTAATATAATAAACATCTAATATCCAACCTCCTTCCGTCAATTACTTGTACAAATTTCCGAACAAAAGAAAAACAAAAAATTTTTTTTAGTAAAAGACAAAGCAGCTATTAATACTGGTTTTTATAAAGGTCAACCTTCTTTAGCCATTCTGGGGATTCCTTTATATATTTGGCACACAAGCCAGAAGCATCAGTTGTGCAAGATAATTGGTAGTGGATGCCCTTGGTACAAGAAATTCTGGTGGAAGTTCTCTTCTGTCAACGAAGGTACTATAGTCTGGCTAGGTGATAACTAAAAAAATGAGTTTTCAACACACTCTTTAAGGTTTTTGGTTACAAGAACTTATTCAACCATAAACCTGCTATCATATTCTCGCTTGAAGTTTTTTTTTCTGGAATTTTGGACGAAATGTGGGAGACTCGGCGTACCCCTTCCAAAAGATCGGCATTGTTGTTCCTTTCCTAATCAGGAAGAAGGCATGCAGATAGATAAACAGGAATGGTCGCATAATGAGACGTGGCGCACAGGAGTAGGCAGATCTGCGGAGATTAAATTCTAGATTGTTTCTTTATTTCTTTTTGTATATATATAATACTCTGGCAAGATGTTTCCTTGTGCAGTATTATATAATTTTTATTGAAAAATATTCTTGAATATTCTTTTAGTGGAATATTCTAGGATATTCACTTTTCTTCTCTATTTTCTTTCTTTTTCTTTCCCTTTTTTCTATTATATGTATGTCAGCCATATTCTTTTTTTATACTTTTTTTATCTTGTCCTCTTGATATTTGGTTATCCGTTTAGGTAATATAGTACTCCTCCTTTTTTTTCCTCCTTTATCTTCGTCGCTTTTATACCCCTTTATATTTTTCTTTTTTGTTTTTATATTTAGTTTCATTATGCAGATATTAGTTAGCAAACTGTTGCAAGGATCTAGGTAGAAGAAGTTTTTAAGAAAAGAGGTGGTCATGACGAGCTGTAGAACTCGGCTGTTGATAAATATATCTAGGTTTATTTAACTACGATATATAGGGAGGTCAATTCTACTCTAGCAGGTCACAGACAGGTGCCTCGAGTAACCAGACGAACTACTTTTTACTTGTAAGGCAAAGATGCCAGAAATAGTAATAGCATTTGATAATGTAACTTTTTCTATGTAAATAAAAAGTGGTATGATCACCAGGCTAATGTTAAAAAAAATATATATAATAAACATCTAACTAAATTAGTATTGTAATTGTCTAGTACTTAAATTTTGTTTTTTATTTTTCTTATTTAGTATAATTAAGTATTTAACTAAATTGTATTGTGATAGTTAATATCTAAATTTTGTATTTATACAAGTTTTAATTTAAATTAATAAATAATTTATAATATGAAAACTGGTCAATCCAAATGAATTTTTTTATATAACATACAATTACTTAGATAAACAGGCAGAGTGATTAATTAAGTAGTTAGGGTTATTACGTAATTTCAAGAGGGGGAGGGGGTTAGCAGTCTATCACGTCTATATATTATATATAAAAATTATGATTGGCTGCTAATTAGATCATGGAGGGGGGAGGGAGTATGACCTTCTAATAAAAATAATTTATGTAATAAACGGCACTTCACTTACTGTGATTTAATGAAAACAATTAATTAATACTAAAAGTAGTTTGCCAGTTAACAAAATTCATTATCATATTTTACACCATGAATCTTTAGTAATATCACTATAAGGATTATTTTAATTAATCTTAATGCTTGTGCACAAACTTAAGACATCTTTAATCTTAATATTTTATATATATTCCCATGATACTATTAATGTGTAGTAAGTTATATAAAAATATAAATAAAATTTGTAGTTTTGTTAATACCTATATAGATTTGTAGACCTATAAAAGTTAAAGTTCCCAACAGATACTAGTAGTACAAGCTTTCTGGCAGTAATTTCTCGGAATAAGATAAAAATGGAAGACTTTTGTAAAGCTAAACTATTAAATTTTGAATTGCTATTCAGCAATCAGTGTATATATATATATATAATACAAATTATATAAAGCCTATAGCCAATAAAAATTTTTTAGACAAATCATGTGAAAACTGGACTGGAACTGGAACTGGAACTAGTTCCAGTGGAACAGTCCAGTCCAGTCCAGTTTTTAAAACTGGACTTAGGACTGTACCCAACACTGGACTGTATATTAATTGTTTTAGTTTATGTTTTGTACGTAGATCTTGTACGTAAATTCTTTAATGAGTTTGGGGTTATTAGTATAAATATCACATTTTCCCACTTTACGCGTATTTATCTATTCTCAAAATATGTAATCCATTTTTTTGTGTGAATTTATTAACTTGTAAGCTCTTAATTCTGATAAAATTATGTATTTTGATTTGTTAATTATCATGGACAATCGCGAGCAGATGCACCAAAATTAACCAATCATATGAATGTCTCACTATTATGATGAGTAATACTGTAATAATTATGGAACGACATAACCCCTTCTTTTAATATAAATGGCTTTCATGAGATTTACACAACTTGATGCAATACATATTTAAACAAATTTCTAATCGATTTAATCTTTTGCAAAAATATGACAAATGTTTCAGAAGAGTGGCTGGAAGAAGCTGTTCCTTATTTTGAATTTGAACAGTTTACTAGCGGAGTAAGAATTGGCACAGGATATTTTGGGTAAGTTTATAAATGTGAGTGGAATAACTGTAACTTAACGGTCGCTCTTAAGAGTCTAAACGTCGAATCAAATTTGGAAAAAGTTGAATTTATCAAGGAGGTACAATTTTTTGTTCTATTATAAAATTGTTAAGTTGCATACTTCAGTAATATTCTATAACAATTTAATAATACCTGAAGATATTAAAAAGTGCATATATCCATCCGAATATTATTAAATTTTATGGAATTACAAAAGGTAAATGTTTTTATCATTAATTCAACTTTGCAACAATCGTAATGAACTTTTTAATCATAAATATTTGAATATACATTGGCGGATATTACATGATTTTCTAATTTGCTAGCGATGGAAATCTACAAGAATACTTGAAAAAATTTTTCTTGACTTTGGAATGGATAGATAAATTACGTATTACGAATGAAATCGTGCATATTTTTACATAATAATAATATTGTTCACCAAAATCTTGTGTAAGTATATTTGTACAATATTTTACAAATAAGAAATTACTAATTGTTTTTATTTAATAGCATTCAAAGAATATTCTAGTCCATAATGGACAAATGAACATTACAGATTTTGGAATAAGATGAAGTCGTATCGGCTAATTCTACTATGGCTCTTATTAGTGTAAAAAAGGTGGCATATATTGACCCTAAATTTTTTACTGATCGTAAATATAAAAGTAATAAGAAATCTGATATCTACAGTCTTGGAGTAATTTTATGGGAAATTTCAAGTGGTAGACCACCATTTCAAGCCTTTAAATTTGTAGAAATGCTTGTTATAGAAATCTACAATGGAAAAAAAGAGGAATCTATAGGAGGACACCATCTCAATATGTTGAACTTTATAAACATTGCTTGGCTACCGATCCTGATATACGTCCAGAAGCAATATCAATTCTTGAAACTTTAAATCGGCTTATTGCTAATTTTGAACTAGCTCAATGTAAACAATCAAATGAGAATTTTACTGTAAATAAATCTTTGTCAATTACAAAATCTATGGGCAGTAATATTCAAAATGAAGAATCTATAACAGAAAATTGGCTTGAAAAAGCTATTTCGGATAAACATATTAATTATATCGAATTTAATAAATTGTACAAACACCATTGTGGTCGACGATATAGGCTTTGGAAAGGTTTTTAAATGCGAGTGGAAAGTATAGATGCCTGGCGAAACTAATTTTGCCTTGACGAAATGACGAAACCATAAGTTTCGTCAAGTTTCGTCAATGACGAAACTTATGGTTTCGTCAGGTTTCGTCATTTCGTCAGGCATCACTAGTGGAAAGACGTTGAATTAACGGTTGCTCTTAAAGTTGATACAAGTATAGATGAAAAAATCATTAAAGATTTTATAGATGAGGTATTAATTTTTTATATTGAAACTTTAATTACATCTTACTATAGAATAACAAATTCTTATAATTCATATAATTAGTTTAAATTATTACAAAGAGTTTCATACCACCCAAATATTATTACATTCTATGGAGTTACAAAAGGTAGACAAGCAATTTATAGTTTTTGAAGATATTAAATAATAATTATGTTAAACAAAAAATATCTTCAAATCGAATATATAGACAACAATGGGAATTATAATATGATTTTAGACTATGCCAATGAAGGAACATTACGAGAATACCTAAAAACAAATTTTACACTATTACAATGGACAGATAAATTACGTATTGCCAAGGAAATAGCACTTGGACTTTTATTTTTGCATGATAAGGACATTATTCATAGAGATCTGGTAAATATATGTATATCTATATTTGTTAATTTATTAAAGCGCGCTTTAATTATTATAATTTTAATCATTTAGCATTCGAAAAACATCATAATTCATCAAAGACAAGCAAAGATTACAGATTTTGGACTAGCAAAGCAGATGAATGAAATGTCTATGACTTCAAATTCAATCGTTCATGGAATGACAGCATATATCGAACCTCAATGTTTTATCAAGAGTAGATATAAACGCGATAAGAGATCAGACGTTTATAGCTTTGGACAAATTCTTTGGGAAATTTCAAGCGGAAGACCTCCATTCTCATCCTTTAATCTAGAGATTTACAGCTGTTTTCAAAAAGGTGTGAACGATCAGGGATCACCATATCATGGGAAATTCACGATATTTTCCAAATTTCCTACTTTTTTTTACTTTCGCTTCTAACAGAGAAGATTATCACCAATTTCCCAATAGAAATAGTTTTCATAGTTCAATAAAATAATACTATTCTAAGTTAAACGTAAATTTTAACAGGTGAATTAAAAAATTTTTAATAAATTCCTAAAAACGGTGGTCATATTGAGTCTTGCAACATTTATATACATGTTATATGATTTTGCTTTAACGCATCTCTTAAAGTAAAACTTTTAAGATTTAGGTTGCTGAATGAATTTTTTTTTGATTGTATTCAATCTTGATAGCCAATTATTGCATCGTGAACAAAGTGAAAAATTAAAGAATCTTTTAGAGTTACTTATTTTTTTCTCGAGCAAAAGAAACTTGATTTTCTGTCCAATTGGGCGTAAAAATTCGTGTATACGCATATTTGAAAGCTTCAGTTCGATGAGTGGTTTTGTAATATCACATTTGAATTTTTTGTGTTTGTAAATAAACTCCACAGTATAAACACTTTCAACAAATAAAGCAAGTTCCTCTTTTGTATATAAGTTTTGTATCTAATCCACCATCAATATTAATACGATTATAAAAACAAAATAATATACATTGCAATAATTTGTTTATATAGCGATAATAATAATGATTAGAAAAAGGTAACACGCACTTATCAGTACATAGTGCTTAATTGCTACATTGTTAATTATATAAAAATTACAATGGACGTCAATAATTATCTATCCTAAAATATGTGTTGATTAAGCATGACCGTTAATTATTAAATTTCTGATTTTCCGATTCCCCATATAGGCATATGACTGGCATATGTCATAAAAATCACCTGTTCACACCTTTTTGAAAACAGCTATAATTGTTATTCACGTATTTCAAGGAAATAGAGAAGAACCTATAGAAGGTACACCATCAATATATCGAACTTTACAAAAAATGTTGGGATAATGATCCTGAAAATCGCCCAGAAAACAAGAGTAATTCTCAATAATTTAAACCAAATAATTTCTAACGAAACTATGAATCAACATCATCATCCTATTGAAACGTTGTCTAAGAATAACGAAATTTCCTCAAACAGTAAAGACAATATAAACACACATGAAATTATATCATCTTTCTTTTATTTATCTGAAATTTTAAAATACCTTAATTGCATTTTTTTTTATTTAATAAAGAAATTTCGGGTCAATTATTCAGTCTTGAAACTTATCAATGTGAGCTTTTTAAAAAATAAAGAAATCAGTTTTATATCCTTTTCTTTACATGAATTTTATGAAAACAAGTTTCGCTTAACTTTACTTTTTAATCTTTTGCTTTTTCATTTGCTTAAAATTTACCGCACTTGTATTTTGCACTATGACATATACGCTTTCTTCTTAAATATAAACTCACATTTCTTTCGAAAGTCATTTTTAAGACATAACTTGTTACAAATAGTAAAAGAGGTAATAATGATATAATGATATAAAATTTAAGATGAATTTATTTATCTTCAATAAAATACATTTTTTTAATTATCGATTAGTCTACGCAAAGTTTATTTTTCGGTTTGAATTCATGACTTTCAAAATTCCGAACGGACGGACGTTTTTTTTTAAATTAATAATTTAATGTTAAGATAACTGCAAAATGAATCTTGAATCGATCGATCGGCCTTTTAATTGTTGTTTTTTTTTTATGTCGGTCGGGTTTCCCACCGGGTGAAATCAGATAAACGGGAATTGACCCGATTGACATCTAAAAAAAAAAAATAAAAAAATAAAAAAAATTAAAAAGTTGAAAAAATTAAAATATTGAGAAAAATTAAAAATCGAAAAAAAAAAATTGAAAAAAATTAAAAAATTGAATAAAATTAAAAAATTGAATAAAATTAAAAAATTGAATAAACTTAAAAAATTGAATAAAATTAAAAATTGAATAAAATAAAAATTGAAAAAAAAATTAAAAAATTGAAAAAAATTAAAAAATTGAAAAAATTAAAAATTGAAAAAAATGGGATGGCGGGTTGTGCAAAATGAAACATAGTGGAAGTTTATTTTGATTGATTGTTAAAATACCTCGGAAAAATGTAGATCATTCTCCGGATAAAGTATCGGCTATGCCCGGATAAAATTTTATTACTCACGAAACTTTCTCAATATTTTCTAAAGGAGCGTATTATATTCTTACAATACATTAATTAGGGTTCATAACTATTCATATTTCACAATATATACAATATTATTTTATTTCGCAATAAGTAAAATATGTATTTTACAACAAATACTCTAAGTTTCACGACACAATCTGCTGAATACACGAACATTTCTAAACACTGCTACTATAAAAAGTATTTATAAACCATTTATAATCTAAATATAATGAAAAGGTAGAGTTTGGAATGTTAGTTTCGAATACGTAGTACTTTTTACTTATAGAAAACAAAGTAGAACTACGTAGTTGAGACAACTTTCACTTACTAATTGCTTAGGTCGTCGAAACACTCCGACCTTTCAAAACTTTTACTTCTCATTTAGTTTCTCAATCTTTTGCATCCTATTGCATCAGTTGTTAAAAAACAGTAGGTTTAAAGGTAAAAAACGATATATTAAGTCATCGTAGTAGTCACGTATTGCAGAAAAAAAATTTTATACATCGTGACTATCTTTACTTATTAAAGATACTTTAAAAATTACAATTGACAATATAAAAAAAAGATCTTCACCAATCAAATTTATCCTTAATCTAACCAATCAAAATGAACTTCCACTATGCTGCAAAATGAAAAATCAACTTTTTTATTATGTCCTTTTTTGCTAAAACTGTCGAAAGTAATAAAGTCTAATAAATTATGTTGTTAGAATCTATAACATTCATTGAAATAATGATGTTAAGTGATGTAATTCTATTAAAAGCAAGGCCACGTTTGATTAATTTGGTTTAACCATAGAAATCAGGGTTATATAAAACAAACATGGCGTCGAAATGAAACCTACCCAAAACTAGTTTCAGAAGGGTTCTAATCCGAAACTAGTTTCAGATTTTTTTAAAAAAATCGAAACTCTGAAACCCGAAACCCCGAAACTATAATCCGAAACCCAAACCTATAAACTGAAACTCAAAAAATATAATATTGAAGCCTTTAAAATGTATTATAAAGTTTATTTTTAATGAACCAAAAATGTAAAATTATTTTTGAATAAATTATAACATTATATAGATCATATTTTTAATTATGTTTTTTTTCACTGCCTCAGTTTGTTCGGTTTTTATTTAAGCTGGTCAACTTTATTTTTAATATCATACCGTTATTACAATTGATTTCAAAGTTCTAGGGCGATAGAAATTTTGCCAATGATAAATCGATAAATATTTGATGACTTTTGATACCAACAATTTATTTAATTCTGCGGTAACTTAGATATGGACGTACTAATTACTTATTATTACTTGATATTGTACCAGTTTTTAAGTAGTAAAGTAAAAAAAACTGATGCTTGCAAAAGCAACCTTGATTGTTAGAATATAAACTCCGGAATTATACCTTTCATGCTATACTTGTGAATCATAACAACAAAAATGACTGCACATATGCAATAAATTGTTGGATGCATTCCAGCTCAAATGGCACTGGATATTCAAATTTCATTGTATTCTTTAAGGAGATATATAACATACATCAATGCGATTAATGTATATTGAGAGATACATGGCACACATCAGTGCATTTGAAAGAGATATATAATACATTAATGCAATAAACGTATATGGAAGTTTGGGTATTTTGGCGTTCAGGTGAGGTTTCGGGTTTCGAATGAGGTTTCAGGTGTCATCGAGTTTTGGATAAGGTTTCGGAAGTTATAATCCGAAGCCCGAAACTTTCAGATTTGGCACAAAAGGTTTCAGAACAACTTTGAAGAGAATAAACAAATAAATTATTGATGCTTTGGCAGTTTCGGGGTTTCGGTTGAGGTTTCGGGTTTCGTTCGAGGTTTTGGTTGAGGTTTCGAGTTTCGGATAAGGTTTCGGAAGCTATAATCCGAAACCCGAAACTTTCAGAATCGTCAAAAAAGGTTTCAGTGCCATCTCTGATATAAAACCAAACCATATAAAACTAAACTTCTTTATTCCTAGCTGCAATACCAAATAAAACATTAACTTACTTATTTGATTGAAAATCAGTTTTTTTTCTGTGAGCTCATCTATTTTAAATGCACATTGAGATATTTTGATCCGTGCTGAGTTTGACGTGGAGAAAGTTCAATTATCCGTCAGATTACTATGATCGGACTGTCAAATAACTCAGGTTATTTGATAAAAAAAAGTTTAATTTGGTTATTCAGCAAAATTCTATAGCTTATTTTGGTTATTCGGCAAAAAATGATAGTTTATTTTGGTTATTCAGCAAAGGCATTTTAAATTCAAAGCATTCGATTTATTTTTTTATGTTTTACATATTATCGCTATTGATTAATTACAATATTTTTTAATAACAATGCAACTACTATCGAAATATATTTAATTGATATTAACATGCATTGCAGTTATATAGTAGTTTTTAACAATTGATACACCAGCAGTATCCTCAATAATCTTCTTCATCTTCACGAGAAGCTTTGCGAATATTCTGTTGTCCACCAATTGTGATTAAAGATGATGGCGCATATTCCTTATTCGTGTTGACTTGTCGAATCCTAAGAATAAACTTGGTAATTTCAATTTCAAACTGGTCCTTATCTATAATTGTTCAATTCCGTAGTTATATCCTACATCGTGCGCCAGTTTCCTAAAACCTTAACCCATTTTGCAGTTGCCTTCTGGGTGTTCTTTGGGACTGTGCTATTGATTATTTCGTTGATTTCAGCACTGGTAGGTTTGTAGTATTTATTTTTCGTCGTATCCATATTTATACTAAGCGATCAGAGAGAGAGAAATGTAATCGATTTTAGATTAATTAAAGTATTTATAGACAGAAAATTACGTCATATACGTCATCTATTTTTAATTAAACTTTTGTCACTATAAATTAAATTTTTAAAATTAAATTCTTAATAATTAAAAAAAAAATAATTAAATATATCATAATAACAAGTCATACGCCTGACCATGCACTGGGAGCTTTTTTCAGGTTAAATTCAAAAGATTAGTCATAAATAGTAATAGCAGTAATTAAGTTTTAATAATCAGTAATCTTGTTTTTAGATAATAATTTTATGAATTACAATTAATAGTAGTGATTAATCAGTGCAGTTTTATCAAAGTTCTGGCTTTACAATTTAATTATTTCTAGATTTTTACTAGAATTTATTGTAGATAATTAAATAAAAAGATCCAATTTTGAATAGTTTGTTATATAATATTCTTGTAAAATAGGGCTTAGATAGATTAGAATTAGATCAAATATACATTATATCAACCAATCATATTAAAAAAATTATTTACACTAATGTTTGTTCTATTTATTGTTACAAAATTTATAAGCTATCATTCTTTGTAATACATAATAATATAGCTAAGTTGGTTTGTATTGAGAATTATAATAGTTTTTATAATGATTTGCTGCTAAAATTTTTCTATAACACTTACTGATTATTTTATAATATATAGTTTATAGTAAGATTGGGCTGGTTTGTATTAAGTTATCAGATTTTCATTGTGATGTACTATAAAAATTCATATGTAGTTAAAGTTTAGTTATTTGTATTTGGGGCTACAGTATTGTGATTTTATCTATTAGAGAACTTATTAGCCATAGTTGTAAATAGTAATATAGGCAAGTTAGTTTGGAAGTTTGATAAATTTATTTATTATAATAAACCCAACTTACTGAATATTGTGGTAATATACAGCTATATTTGATTTATCAGATTTATATTGTGATTTGCTATATAAATTTAAATATAGAACTTTCAAAATAATTGTAATAACACATAATTTGTAGTCAAATTTGAGTTTGTTTATAATGGAATTATCATAATTTCTATTATTGTTTATTATAAAAAATTTCTGTTAAAGAAATTTTTAGTTATAGTAGTACACAATAATAGGATTAAGTTGGTTAAAAAGCAGAGCAAAGGATCTTAAGTTTAGGCAACAGAGAGAAAAAAATGGGTTTATGTTGGTTATAGGGTCAAAATAAAATAAAAAATACTCTAATGTTCAAATTAGTAATGAATTAGAATTTAATATATTTTAAGTTAAATTTAGTAGCATATAATATATTTAACAATATTTAATTTTGCTCGATCCGTTTTCCCAAAAATAGTTAAGCTGTGTAATGTGGTGTAATTAGCCTTTGCTATAACGGTTGGTGGTTCTACTGCTTACGGTAATTTGTGATATTCTTGTGTATTTGATCAACAAAATAATTTCCTCGCAATATTCAAAAAAGGAATTTTGCTTTTTTACGTTTTTTATACTAGATCTAGATCTAGATAAAGATATAGATATAGTATTAAATCCTAATTCTTAAGTCTTAAGTAAGTCTTTAGCGAGAAAAAAAAATAAAAATTCTTTCGAATCGTTAAAAAGTGATCGGTACGTATCGAAATATATATTTTTATGGTTTTTATGAACATCTCATCCTATATTTATTTGTAGCATTGTGTGTTATTCTCTATTTTTTTTTTGTTTTCGTCGGATTTTTATGAATTGATAATCACTGATCTGCAAAGAAATAGCGAGAAGCTGTAACGAATGAATTTGTTCGTTGTTGCCTTATTTTGTCGTTTGACTATCATCATACGTGATAAACTGGTTTACACAGGAAGATCACATGTCGAAAATTAATCAATTTATGGCAGGATTCTATCGGGTTGGGAGGGTTCTGGTGCAATACTTGATTATACATAGGAACCGCATAAAAATTCCGCAGACACGTGATTTTGAACCAATCATGGCACAGGATCAGGTGTAACGTGAAAACAAAACAAAAACAGCCGGCTTTTCAAAAATCGTCTATAGCGCAAAATTTGGCTTACACAACCACCTTCTGCGACTTACAAAAAAATTTCTTGCAAAATTTTGCTATATACAAGGCTCTTGCTAACATCGTCCGAACGCCACCCTTACCCTAATATCGAAAGTTAACTTTTTAATCGAAAAATGCAATGACGCGTCACGATTTTTTTTTCGACCAATAAAATTTTAGCGCATATCATCACGTGTTTGCGGAAATTTTATTCGGTTCCTATGTATGATCAAAACATGGTTCTGCGGGATGATAAATGCGCGTAAATTCGTGCCGCACTTCTTGAGTTAACCCTACAATGGCAATTTGTTAATGATTGTCAACGACCCAAATAGGCAACTAATTAAAATTGTTAGCTATTGTACTTATCTATTTTCATGTGGCAATCCATGTGGGATCAGCCTATTTGCTTGCCCGATTGGGATCAATAGCTGTGCTTCTGGGCTAAACCAGATCGTTCCTGACTAATCGTCAAAGGCAAGAAAGCGAAGAATTTGATGATCATTTCTAAATATAGTTTAGCACTGCCACATTACTTTTCTTCATCCACATTCTGTAATAAGGTTTACAATAATCGGTAAACAGAATTTTACAACCTAATTCAACCCACTACAATGTGCTACTGGGATTTTTTGCGATAGAAATAACAAAATTCCAATGCAAGCCATCTCAACCTTAACCACTGTATTTTACATTAGTAAACGAGTTCTATAACATAATTTTTAACAATAACTCACGAAAGACTTTAACTGCATACTGTGTTTCACTGGAATAGTAAATAAGATTTGCAATAGAATTTTTATAGTAATTCATGATTATTCCAATACAAACTAACTGCAGAAATGGGGAACGCAGATGGAACTAATAGTGTTGGATATTGTTATGAAAAAGGAATTGAAGTTGAAAAGGATGAAAATAAGTCATTCGCTTAATTTGCAGAGATGGGGAACTCAACTGTAACAAATAATGTTGGAGATTATTACCAAAGAGGAATTGGGGTTGAAAGGGATGAAAATAAGGCATTCGTTTATTATCAAAAATCTGCAAAGATGGGTGACAAAAGCGGAACATAATTTATAATGTTGGAATAGTGAATTGACCCGTCTAAAAAATCTTCACTCGGGTCACCCGACGGGTGGACAATGTGCCACCCGAGTGGAAACGGGTCAGTCCAAAAAAAGACACCACCCGGGTCACCTGGGTCAATTAAAAAAAATCACAGATGGTTAGTGATTTGACCCAGGTGGGTAACCTATAGTTGGTGGTAGATTAATTTTACAAATTAATACGGTTACGGCATTGCCGTATCTTTTGCCGTAATTGCTGTGAGCCGTAATGCCGTAAAGTTGTAATGTTATAAAGTCGTAATGCCGTAATGCCGTAATGCCGTAATGCAGAGTTACTATCTGCTATAATACTGTTTATTAAAATTCTGTACTACATTATGCTTTCCTTTAAATAATTTACTATTAACTATTTTTCGAATTTGATTCTGTCGACTTCACAAATTTGCATTAATTTGTCTGCTCGTGGGTGACCCGTGGGTTGACCACGGGTCACCCGTAGGTCAACCCACGGGTCACCCGCGGGTTGACCCACCCGTTCTCACCCAGGCTGTTACAACTTGACCTGGGTCACCCACCCACCCACGGGTGACCCGGGTGACACCCACCCGGGTCAAAACACTATGTTGGAAATTGTTATCGAAGAGGAATTGGAGTTGAAAAAGATGAACACAAGGCATTCATTTATTATCAAAAATCTGCAGAAATGGGGAACGCTAATGGAATGTCTTCAGTTGCAGAATGTTATCGAAATGGAATTGGAATAACAAGAGATCTAGATAAAGTCAAATACTGGTATCAAAGGTAAATATAGAATTTAAATTTGAGCTAGTGAATTGAGACATATCACAATTCAATCATAAGATCAAGTGTAATTGTAAACAAAAGAATAATAATTTAATGTCATGTTTAAAGTTAGAATAATATTAGAACGATATCCATAATTGTTTAGAAAAGTGAATTCATAAGAGTATCTTCTAGACATGAAAAAAGATAGTTACACCTGGTATTGGTATACGATTAATTGACTTGATATCTCAGATCAATGACTATAAAATACATAAAATACTCATTTATTATATATCGGTATATAATTTAATATATACTTATTTATTTACTACTTGTTAATTTTTATGAAATATATAAGTTAGATATTAAATTATTTATTACTAAATTTTACAAATAAATTATAGGCACAAACGAGTGAATATATAATTCAGAAATTTATATCAACTTGAAAAAATATTATTAGAAAATAAATATCAGATATCTTGGATTTCTTATAATGGATTTAAAAATATTATCGAGATAGGTAAAGGTGGATTTGCAACTGTATATTACGCTAAATGGTATGATAAAATTCGAAATATATTGGAATCCGTTGCGCTTAAATTACTTCATAAATCAAATAATTATTCGAAGAATTTAACATTGAGGCAATTTTTATGAAATATTGTTGTTAATCACATGATTCTTTGTTATTTATGCTAACTCATTTTTTTCTTAACAATATTGTGATATCGGTCTTAAAGATTCAACATTTTAAAATGGTTTGGTATATCAAGGGATGATGTTTCTAAAGATTATATTCTTGTCATGAAATATGCATCATTAGGTTGTTTGTGCAAAAATCTACATGCAATAGCAAAAATGAATTGGAATGGTAAATTAAATCTGCTACAATGTATTGCATTAGATGTTCAGATAATTCATTCTTATGGTCTTATTCATCGTGATTTACATAGCGGAAATATACTACTAAATAATTTAAAAAGTGCATACATCGCAGATTTAGGACTTTCGATATGCCAATATTGAATTAAAATCAAAATCTTATGGAGTTTGTGGAATTTTACCCTATATCGCTCCTGAAGTTTTGAACAAACAACCACATAATAAAGCATCTGATATTTATTCTTTTGGTATTTATGTGGGAAATTTTATATGGTAAACCTGTACCTTTTGAGCAAGATTCCATGTTACAATCTAAAATACAATTTCAGATCCAAGTATGTGGTGGTTTACGACCACCTATTCACGAAAATACTGCAATGTGCTATATAGACTTGATGAAGAAATGTAGGCATTCAGATCTGGAAAAACGACCAACTGCAAAAGAAGTTTACGAAATTTTTGTTGAATGGCAAAATAACGAAACCATTTTATCAGAATTATTGGAATCAGATAAAAAATTACAAAATATAAAAAATGAAGATATGCAAATGAATATTGATTTGCTGTATAAAAGTAGGTTTATTTCATTTAACAATAATTATACAAATCAAGGTAATTTAAATTTTTTATATAAAATTATATGATTATTCATTTTATATTAAACCATTGTATAATAACTTTTTCACAGATAGTAAATTATATGAATTAGAAATACCGAAGATTAACAATGAATAAGAGCAACCCATCCAGTTTTCGAACAGAAATAAGCAAACATTATGCTTTACAAATAAAATTATACCTAAATACAGTAGAATTTTCAGAGAAATTACAGAGAACCATGCATATTACTTATATAACCTCTCAACGACCTTTCCACTAGAATAACAAAATAGGATTCTTTACGGTAATAAATCAACCTTGACTGGATACTATGTGTACTGGAAAAGCAAGTAGGTTTTGTAATAGAACTTTTTACAGTAATACCAATGCAAGCTAATTCAACTTTAATTATATACTATGATCTCCGGGATAGTGAGCAAGATCCATGCTAATTTTTACATTATTTCATGATAGAGATCATGATAATTTGGTGTACTGTCACCATCAAAGTTCTGTAAAGTAGAGGTTTTTTTTTGATTTTTAACAGCCGTTCTATCTTATTTTAGTGTGTCAGGGTGTTTCAAATATAGCCTGGATTTGCATGAGGAGAGAGCATCTATAATTTAAGATATATAAAATAGATAGCAAGTTTCATAACAAGATTTTTTATGATAATTTAATGCAAACTAATTCAACTATGTGCTTTGTTCACCAGAATGGTAAGTAAATTTTGTGACAGAATTTTCATGATCGAAATCACATAATTCTGATACAAACTAAATTAACACATACTATAATCACTGGAATACGAATTCTGTACCAGAATTTTTTTATAGTGACTTATAGTTAGAAATTATAATAAGATTTAAATTATAATTTCATTTAATTCACTTATGAAGCTTTAGCACAGTGGAGAGGTGGTCAGTTTAGACAAACATTATGTTATATTTCAAAAATATCCACACTATTATTGGTTGGCTTATAAGCATGACTATTGGAATCTCAGACATAATGAACGTTCTGATTGACCTGTTTAATTTCAAAGGGGAGCTCTTGAAAGGGGAGGGAGAACGTTAAACGAAATTGTAATTTCAAACAGTCCAAGTATAATTTAACTGCATACTGTATGTACTGCAATAGTTAGTAAAATCTATTATAGTTAAAAAAAATTATTAACTAAGATGTGTGGCGCGAAGCGCCACTTATAACACTGGTATAAAAAATAATTTGAGCAAAGGTTTAATAAGTAATTTGAACAAAGATTTAGTAAGTAATTTAAGCTATCACATTATTTTAGCTTATTAATTCACAAGACTCACATCATTAGTGCGACGCTTTACCTTTTTCACTTATTTAGATTACTAGCTTGTGTAACTTACAATTTAAATTGCATTTACTACCAAAAATCACTATAGAAACCACACTACCTTAGAAAGAACGTCTATAAACACTGTGCAAGAATAATAAAAAATAATCGTTAACCTCAAAACTTCACTTAAAAAGATTACTTTTACTATTCTCATAGTCCTAGTCACATATTAACCATACGTAAACTCTACATGCTGAAATAATCGACCAAAAAAAAAGGAAAGTTGAGACATTACATGTAAGATCTAAATTTAGATAACTTTGTACATGCCGCTAAACTTCCTAATAATGCAAAAACTTAAGCTAATACTCTTATCTACATATTCTGAGTATTATATTTAAAATATTAATAACAAAATTATTTCCATGAGCTAAAGATCGGATCGGGTCGAGATAGAGATAGAATTCAACTTAATTTTTTTTTAAAAGCTTAAAAGATAGTGAATAGTTCACTTAATTTTATTCTCCTATTAAACCCTTGATGAATTCGAATTTATTAATAATAATTATCATATTTATCCCACATTACACATTCTCTAATTTTATATGATAAATTCTTTCGTATATATTTGTTAACACGTAATCTTCTTTAACAAAATTTTTTCGTTTTCTAATATTATTAAAAATGATAATACTTTAAGCCTATATAATTTATAAGTTCATTATCAAGGTAATCACAAATAGACTGATAATAGTTAACCGATCAGGCAAATCCTATCTATGATAGTCACTTTCACATTAATGCCCACTTACATTATTAAGCCTGGGAAACCGTCATCCAATGCCATGGAATAAATACGCAACATCTTATGTTGATAACCAGATAACATCTTGTCTATTTCTGAGACTATATCCTTTCACTTTAGTTATGCATAAATCATATCTATGATCGCAAATCAATAAAGACTTATCCTGGTATATCAGACCAAATAATTCAAATTTAAAAAAGGTTGAACTTATTAGTAATGTTTAACACGCCCGATATTAAATCATACCTGGCGGCGAAGCCGCCACATGATCATGTGCTAGTTTATATTTAATTTTAAACAAAGAAATTGATTTTATAAGGTATAACATTTCATTTAGTATATAGTTCTATATAATAAAACTGATTGCACTATGCTATATAATTTTTATTGCTATTGTTAAATAATATTAATGTTATATTTTATTTTTTAATTTACTTAGTTATTAAATAATTTTTTGACTGAAAAATAACTTGATTCAATTATTAATAATAATCACATTTTTATTAGTATTGAAAATAAATATGTCAAATTTATATAGTTTTTTTCGGTGCCACATGTTATTTTAATTAATCATTTTTATTTATTATAATTAAATTAATTTTTATTGCCGTATATTACTTTTTTTTATTACCAAAATTAAATGTTAATACAACCAAAACTTTCTAAAAAAGTAACTTAGCTTAGCACTAAATGCTAACAATTGCTTTAAAAATGCTAAACTAAAATAAGTCATTTTAATATTTATTTAGTTTACATATAATAGTTGCTAATTAGTGCATATTATTATTTATGCATTATCTTTATGCAAAAAGGTTGAGAATTCTTAATTCTTTATTTTATTGAGATTTGATGTGCTACTAATTTATACATTATCTCTACATAAAGATTATGTGGGTTTTAAAATTCCTGTAGTATATATTGTAAAGTGCTCTAGCTTATATCTTTTTTTTATTTGTTTACTCTAGTGTTTTTTTTATTATTTACATTGATACAATAAGATTAACCTTTTTATTTTTAGTCACAGCTAGATAAAATTGGTATAACCCCAAAAAGAGTAGAAAGGTGCTATAGCAAT
>QKWP01000143.1:0-32867 GCA_003550325.1 Gigaspora rosea | reverse complement strand
CCAAACAATATACACAATCCAGTTTTGTACCTTTAAATTCCAGTTCTTATACTATAGTATATTCAGTTCTTGCCTCCAGACACAAGGTGCTACTTCCAATTTTTGAACACAATAAAAGACTAGTAATTCAATAGTATTAGCCTAAATTGAATGTATTAAGTATGAAAAAGTATATAAGACTTACCTTTTTGCTAACTTACAGAGAGTCAAAATAGGAATAACTCAAATAGAGTTCAATTTTATTGAGTATAACCTTTGAAATTAGGATTATAAATTAATAATCTCTAATAAGCCAAATTTGCATTAGCCTAATTCTGTGATTATGTAATATTATTAGGGTGGTAACATATATTACGTAATATAATTTTACTATACCCCTACCCCTTCCCCTATATAAAAGAAATTTGATTGGCTATTATGAACTTCTATATTTAGCGTAAGATTTTAGAGACCCCCTAAAATATTACGTAATATCTGTCACCACTCTTAAAAGCTTTAATGATTGATTCAAATACTAATATACTAAAGCTAAAAACCAAGACATTAGTATTAAACTAAATACTAAAAATAAGAAGAATAAGAGAACAACTTATTTTAGTCTCCAATTTCACCATAGCAAGACACCAGGAACCTTTAGACCCAGGCCAAATCTTTCATACCTCTTTTGTCTGCCAGTTCAAGGTTCAGTAGTCTTTGCATAATTAAAGAACATTGGATTAGTTAGATAGTAGTGTTGTAGTGGTTGTTAACCATAGACCTAATTGCCACTACTTTAACAATGTATATACATACATACTTAGCTAGCAGTTTAAAAATTCAACTATAATGATAGTTAGCTAAAAATAGACATATTTGTAGATAAGTTGGCGATTATATAATCTAAAAGTAATGAGGGACTGACTGAAAAAGTAGACTTTGGGACTAATCCAATTCAATTACAAAACCTAAAAACATAGTCAACCTATTGAAGAAACCATTTAATTTGGCTAGTGGCAAAGTAAAGGTTGGTTATTTCTAAAAGAGGACTGTTTACACCTCAGGAGTAGGTGATTAATAAATTAGGCAATTAGCCCTAAGGCTTTATACTGGTTGTCTTTTGGTGAAAATTTCTTTTATTTATAAATAAAATAAAAAAATTAAAAAAAGAGCAATAAATGCATGAAAAAATGGATCTAACTAATTTAACTGATGTATATACCTATATGAACTATATTAATCATTTTTATCAGATAACCAATGTGATCAGTCTGGCTGACTAATCAGACATATTCTACTGAGCAATACCAGAAAGATGACGAATTTCTGAAATCATGAAAAAGCTATAATTTTGTATATGAAATAAATTTTGAAATGATACTACAGTAATCAACATGATCTAAGATCTGAAATATTGTAGGTTTATTAACTTCTCCTTCAAGTTACCATTGGTTGAATACAAATATCATTTTTTTTCATTAGTAAATCATTGATTGGTGGCTAATAATGTAAGTCATCAAATAATTGCTTCGTAATTATTACTTTTCACTTTTTTAATATAATATTAAGATTTGGCAATTCTTTTGAATTTAGCAACTCTTTACAATAAAACATTTTGAGGGCTCTTTTTTTAGCATCTCTTCAAATTCTTAAAATTTTTTTCGAATATTAAAGTATCTATTATATTTTGTTATTTTATTAATTAATTAAACACACATATTTTAGACCATTCATATTTTATATTTTTAGTTAGAGCAGGTCAAAATGTCTTAATACGGTCAACCTTATATAGAACAGATATTCATTATAGTAAGCCTTTAGAGTTGATTATATTTGACTGTACTCGAAATTTCGTTAGTAGAAAGTTAGTGTTTTCAATGAAGTATTGAAAAATAAGAAATTTTATTTGAGCAACCAATACAAATATTTAAACTATTTTTTTATTTCTATTTGTTATTTTTTTTTATTTCTATTTATCTATTTTTTTCTATTTTTTTTAGAGTACATGTAATGATCGAATATTATGGTCAAGTGATCATGATTCATTAGAATTAGTATAATTAATAAATGAATTATCCAATATGCATAGAACATTGGGTGTGCAGTATACTATATATATCAAAACTATACGTGACATCATATAAAAATTTACTAGATTTTTTTTAAGATGTGTAACAATATTGAATATGAAGTATTTTGTATTTTTTTTAATTGGAACCAGCGTTTATTCTTTAACACGCAAGTTCAAACCTTTATTTAGATGCAAAACCTTTAAAATTTATTGCTTCGAATCCAAATTTTGTACAGATAAGTATTAAATTCCAAAGAACAAAGTTTCGAAGCAAAATTTATATTTTAGTTGAAAGAATTGCCAGTTTATTCAATTTTGTTCGATTAATTTAAGTAAAAATTTGATTGTTTAAAAAGAGATTTTTTTTCCAATAAAGGCGAAAAAAAATCTCGCAACTTTATAAAAACTATGTATAAAAATCGCTTAGTGGTAAAATTTCCAGCTAAGAAAAGATAAACAATCAATGCATCTAAAGAAATGAATCACGATTTTATATATAAAAAATATATTAAGTAGTTCATCAATTAATAATCACTTAAAACCATCGATCATTTAAAAAATAAGGAATCCACATATATTTTTGATTTAAATAGTATACCACGCACCCCAATAGAACATCATCATAGAAAATGATCCAATTGATAATTTAATCAAATCATTGATTACATCAATGTTCATTTATAAGGTATAATTAATAAATATGCATAATAATATTTGATCTAAACAATTATATCGAGCTGAATTACTCTATACTGCAAAACTTGCCTTTATCGTGTTGGTAATAGAAGATTTTCGTTACTTTCTTCACATAATGTACTTGTAACGGTAGCGGAAGATTTCTATCGTTGTTACGGATTTCTGCAGAAAAATGCGTGATCTTTTATCGCTATAAAATTTTTATACTAGAGTACATAAAAAAATGATTAATCACTGATTATATTATTCTATCGATACTTTCTATGCATATTGTATAATTTAATTATTAATTGTTAAAAATAATTTATTAACAATTTTATGTTAACAATTAACAATTAGAAGTTCCCATCGCTAGATATAGCAAATCATAAATGGCAAAGTGCAATTAAAAATTTTTTTTTTATCATCGAACATATACCTTAAAAGTTAAAATTCGTTTACTTGCTCATACTTACCACAGTACATGTCATATCAATATTCTCACAATCATTGATTTCATCAAATGAACAAAATAATCGGTAAAAATGTGCAGGAAACTCATGACGGATGATAATTTTATTATATGAAGAATGATTTATGATAATACTTTCTTATAAATGGTAAACAATGTATAGTCACAATCATTATAACAATTGATTGTTGAGTGATGATCATCACTCTACCGATCAAGGGGCAACAATTTTGGATTTATTTTTATTCGTAATCAACATATATATACAACCGATGTCCGTAAGCGAAAATATTTTGAGCGCAATGCAGTTAGCTCAGCTCTTTCGCGTAGGCATGCGCTTGAGCTAGCTTGAGCTCTTTTTATACAATCGGTTGAATTTTGTGAAACCCAAAATTACTAAAAAAAGGGGTCGTCTAAAGCCAGGTGCGTTCACATGATAGAAAGCCAATCAAATCGTAAAATTTGATCTTTACGGATCAGCCCGACGAGACGAAAACAAAGAAAAAAAGTGAAAAACGCTGAAAATACAAAAACGAGTGTCTAAACCTGTATAGGAGCATTAATAAAAAATGCCGGGAAGGCAATTTTACATATAAGTCAAGCCCTAAATCTAACCCCTAACTAACCCTTACCCTAATTTTAATTAAATAATCAAAACATATAAACGCACCTAGCTTTAGCCATCCCCTAAAAAAAGTTAACTTAACGAAAATCTATTTTCAAAATTAACGTTGATACAACCAGACCAACCCAAAAAAGTAATTTTAGCGTAGCACCAAACGCCGGCAATTGCTTCTAAGCGCTAATAAATAATAAATTATGCTGCTTAACTGTCGCTTGTCCACATAATTTCATATATTTTCGTTATAGTAAGTACATATAAAACTGAATTGAATATAGATCACATTTATTATATACGTATTCCTTTTTCTTTTTTTAATAATTAATTCTATTCGCTTTGCGTGTGTCCGATCGCCGTAATCTGACAGATAATACCGTTATTGGATGCTACGCACCAATAACTGTCGTATCTGTGCTAGAATTTGCCAGAAGATGACTGGGCCCCGCAGGGGCCCAGTTGTCTCCTGATCAAATTCTAGCACAGATACTTTCCGTTATTCGTCATGTGCAACAATTATATCATGATCTTACAGATCACGATATAATTGTTATCAAATGCCAAATAACTATATATTATCTTTCTTAGGAAATTATAACTCCTTTTATACTGAACTAATATAAAAATTAAATCTTTAGTTCTTTTTATTCAGTATAAAAGAATTATAAGAAAGGATTGATGTACAGTATATAGTTATACAATATGATATTTTTCATATATACCTTAATTAATTTTTGTAATATTTTTATTCTCATATTTCAATAACTAAAATATTCTGCAGATTAATTTATATAAAACTTTTATAAATCTTTTATTAATTTGAATATTTCATATTCTTTTATTGAAAAATATGACCAACCTAGTGAGATTTTGTATTCAGCCAAATTTCTAATTGGTTTTTTACATGTACCTTTTTTCGAATCCAACAGCCATTGTTATCTTTCAAATCAAAAACTTAATTAAAATATGAATCACAGTCAGGGCCACAATAAATGTACGATCTGGACTTCTCAAATAAAGGAGAAATAAGATTATTAGAAGTAGATAATAGAGTATTATTACCAATATTAACAGCGATAAGGTTGTTGCTTGATTCTCCGAAAGTTAGTTACCCGCCAGCTCATTTTACCGACCCATATCCCGACAGAATGTTTCACCTACAGCATTTTTTGTTGACAGAATCTTTCCTCGACATACCATGTTTTCGACCTCCCCTTTCCTTAACAGGACATATTTTCGAAAAGACATTTCACTGACATGACGTATTTCAGAAAGAACATTTTTCCGACATGACATGTTTCCGACATCTTTTCCGACAAGATCTTTCCCCGATTGGAATTTCGTTTAATTAGGTAGAGTGATATATTCGTGTTCATCACATCACATGATTAAGCACTCGGCCTGAATTAGGGTTAGGGTTAGGGTTAGATTAGGGTTTGGTGATAGTATAATTTAGGCCGAGTTGATAGTGCTAGTAAACAAATGACGTAGTTCATGATTTCACGTGTTGTGATGACCACTGGGTTTATCGTTCTTGCCGAAAAAAGTGCATTCAATAAAACTTAGTGTCAGAGAAAAGTCAAATTAGAAATATGTCATGTCAGATAAATGTCTTGTCGAAAATATGAAATTTCTAGGAAAGGGGATGTCGAAAACATGGTATGTCGAGGAAAGATTCTGTCAACAAAAAGTGCTGTAGGTGAAACATTCTGTCGGGGATATGGGTCGGTAAAATGAGCTGGCGGGTAACTAACTTTCGGGGAATCATACCAGAATCCTTTTCAAACTATTTAATTCGATTTTGAGATTGCCATTTTTCAAAAAAATAAGCATTTTTTGCAATTCACAAGTTGATCATAATATCGACTATTACAACCAGTAAGATTATTACTAACCAAAAATTTTTCCCTTAATTTTATAATCACATGATGAGTGATCACATAAATTCCAAATTGAAGTATTAATAAAACCAATTTGGCTTCCACAAAGGAATTGATTAAATACATATGTATAATCCATTATTTAATACATATCATCTTTCATCCGTCTTTAAAATTGTTCTTCTCTGCCACACCAACCCATGAGGAAACTTCTGCTGCATGTACTTCATTAATAACTGTTGAAAAGATTCTATGTATAATTTTTAGCTGATAAGGCTGATTTTAAAAATATTCGAGAAGAATGAACAGTGGAAGATATTTATTCATTTTTCATATATTTTTTCATGATATCTTTCAAAGGTTTCTTCAAAAATTTGTTGCTAATATTGTAAATTATTAATAAGATCATTACCAGATATTTAAAAAAATTATGGATATGATGCAAGCAATTTTGTAAAATAGGTTTAAATTTGAAAAATTATCTTGTGGACTGAGTTCAATTAAGACACAACTTAATGGAGTCGAGTCAATGATGGACCGGGTTTCATATTCCTATCTTCAGAAGAAATAGCTATTGTAATAAACTTTTCCTGTATAGAGCTATTTTTTTTATTTATATTTCACTTCAAAATTGTAAAACAAGAAGTTCATATTTTAGAAAATTTATTGTTAAAACAGATAGCTCTTTCTCCACAGAAACTATGCTTCATAGGAGGGTACGGATCTGGAGAATGTGGCGCACTAACTCACAATTACTGTCCTAATCTGAGTAATTTATAGTAGTAAGCTTTCCATGATATAGTTTGAATTTTAACTTTGGCGAATTACATATACTTTGTATGCTTGATGATTTACCTCAATTTTTCTTATGTTCTGAAATTTTGACGTTGTTTTCAGAGTTGTATTCATTATCAATATGGTAATATTCAGAATTCTGTAACCATTTTAACATGCCAGCCTAATAAGAATGGCTAATAACTATATAGCCATGCTGATACACTTATTTCAAAACATGAATGTCTGCATAATTTCCCTTAATTTCCTAATCATTCTTATAACTGATTTTTCTTCATTTTTATCAATATTTCTGATAAAGGTAATATGTATAACCATTATTCTTTTTTTTTTGTCAGAAACAAAATTCATTTGTCTTGTCTTTTGGGTAGTGACCCTTTAACAGCCTGACCTTGGTTTGTTGCTTAGGTTCTTGCTCTCTTGCTATCTTTTTACTCAATGACACACTGTACTTTTATAACAACTGGTATGCTTCTCTGTCTCATGTATTGAAAACTTTGAGCCTTTTGAGTTGATGCTCAAAAAAAAACAGTTTTATATTGCTTATGCGAAAGAAGCTGCATTTTGTAGCTGGAAATACATACATAAGCAGAGCAGGTATTTTTAGTATTAAATCTGCCCAAAGAACTTTAGTATGATCCACATATATGATGTACTATAGCAAACAAAATTTTATGAGTCTATATGTGATTCTTCAGAAATTACATGTACAAGAAAATTTTTTTAGTCATTGTATTTTTGTATTAATATTTAAAAAAAATTATTTATATATTTAGAGAGTATATGCAATTAAATAGTATGCAATTAGACAGTATTGACTGTATTAATATTATTCTTATAGTATTAGATAGATAAATATCATTTAAAAAATTTTTTGATTTATAGTTTTATTATCTAATTAATATTTGCTATATAATTATTCTTTAAATTTACATCTTTTTGAGTTTTTTTGCAAACCAAATTAATAATATTATAAAAAAAATTGGAGATAACAAAATTGTAGCAGTTACAACTACTGAACTAATAAAGCTAGTAATATAAAACTTGTTTGATTTTATGACGGCGTAATTTGTTTCGTCAAATCATAAGTGGTGGGGAAATTAGGACTCTCGACATGAAAATCTTATTATATGGATTATATGGTATCAATAGTTTATCACATTAAGTTTCATAATCTAACGATTGAAAAATGACTTACGTCCATTAATAATTGGGGTTTTCCTTGACTCATTAGGCCATCATCAAGGCAAAGATCCAAATAAAAATGATGCATAACAGATCTATGGTAGAAATTGCAATACCAGAATTCTAATTGACAAACAAATAGCGATTAAATTCTTACTAACTCGATATTCACGAATTAAGTACAGTCAGACTTCTCTATAGTTACAATTTATATAATCGCACCTCTATACAAGCACCTCATTTTGTTAAAACAAACTACTATAAACATAGAAAAACCTTTATGTAAGCACAATCACTTTATAGGCACATTTTTTAAAAAAGGTTACTATGCTCCCAATTATGTGATTATAGAGAGGGTTGATTGTATTCGAATTTTTTTGATCAAGTTAATTTACTTAGTTGTCGTTTCTTAAATTATTATTTATTAAAGGCAAATATACGGGCGACAGAAAGAAAAAAAAAACCTGTAAATTAATTCATTATTAAAGTGTTAACTGATAATACAATTATCCATATTTGTTGTATATACATTTTAAACTAAAGCAGTTGGTTAAATATTTCATAAACAATTTAAATAATGCTATTTACTGTGCGAATTAATTAATAATGTATACTTTATACTTTTAGGATTTTTTTATTTGAAATATTTCATATTCTTCTACTGACAAAAATGATTTTAGAGCCGAAGAATTCAATTTGTATGCAGCTGCATTTCTAATTGGTTTTTCATATGCGCTTCCTTGACTAGTCCAACATTCGTTATCTACGTGTAGATTAAAATTACCGCTCATGGCAAGGCCAAAATAAAATCCACCAAAAACTGGACCTAAATATGAAGTACAATAAATCGCTTCATCTTGTCTTTTCACACGACTTAAAATCGATTTTTGAATATTTCCATTTTTCAATGAAAAAATGAAGCTATCTCCGCAATTTCTATATCGATTATAATATTGTTTATCCCAACCAACAGGATTATATCCACCAAGAATTTCATCAGTGCCCTTAATCTTCATAACTACAACAAGATGAGTTTGTTTATCGCATAAATTCCAAAATGGAGTAGCAGTAAAACCATCTCTGCTTCCACGAAGAAGTAATTTAAATTCATATGGATTATCTATTACTAAATACTTATCATCTTTCTTATCAACCCATGAAGCAATTTCTGCTGCATGTGTTTCATTAATAATATTTGAAAAAGGTTCCATAATTCTAGTCGGTAATGTCGGTTTTAAAATTTTTCGAGGAGGAAGAACAGTAGAAGATATTGGCTCATTTGTCATATATTTTTTCATGATATCATTCCAAAGTTTTTTTTCAAAAATTTGATGATAAGGTTGTACAATATTAATAATATCGTTACCTGACATTTGAAAATAACGGATATGCGGCAAACAATTTTGTAAAGTAGTCTTTAAAGCTGAAAAATTCTCATGAGTCCAATCTTCAGGATCGGATGGTAGGCCAGAATTTTGTGCAATTCCCCAATTTATGATGTAATTCCAAATTTTTACTTCTTCCATTTGTAAATCATCTCGACTAATAAGTGAGACTAAAGCGTTTTCTTGAAGTGTGAAGAATTCTTCAGAATCAAAAATCTTATTAGGGTACTTTACCACAATATCGTTGCACCAGTTTTGTAAATCTTGAAGTTTATTATTCTGGAAACTTTTTTGATAAATGCGATTAAAATGTAAACGAAGCCAATGAGCTTCCTTTTCAATTAAGTGATTTTGAAGTTGATTGGCCAATTCATCAAAAAGAAACTCGTAAGTAATAAGCATGAGCTCAAAAATAAATGATGCATCATGTTTTTCAAGTAAAAATATTCCTCCGTATATATACCTTTGTATTAAATTTATGAATATTTTCGATTACTTCTTGTGACATAATATAAATTATAATGCACCATAAATAACTTACTTGATAATAACTTCAAAATGTTGGACAGAAACATGCTTTAAATTAAGTGTTTTGATATTATTCTCATCTTTACCGATGTTCTCCAATTCATTGTGAAAGTATAAAGATCTGTATCTTAAAATTGCTGAATGTGCTCGAAATATTTTTACATTTGGAGATTCACCAACATTAATGACTATGTTAAAATCCTCTTTATCATCAAGAAGTTCAAGATAATTATTTGAAAGTTTTTCAAAGAATTTTAATGCCATTTTAGTCAAGTTTAAAATTTTAATTTTTCGGCTAAGGACGTTAAGGTTACGCACTATGGTAGTACAGCAGTAATTGATCATCTTAACTTAAGAACCGTAACAGGTTAGGGTGGTAACTCAACTAAGTAAATCAAAATTATGTCAGCAATACTAGTAATTTTACTATGATCAGATTTTAATCAGTGAATTTAAAATAATCGATTAAATATCATATTACATATATTTAATTAATAAGCAACGCACAAAATTCTAAAGAAACCGCCTTGATATTGCACTTATTTTTCTAATTTCTTTTAATTGAAAACTCTTCACCGAAGTCATCTCTAAAAAGTTACGCTCGATTTTTTGCAAAAATTCTATTAAAGTTTCGACTTGTACGTTTAAATTCTAATTTTTTTTTTACGTTTTATAAGACGAACATTAAAATTTATATGTTAGTAAAAAATCCGAAAGCGTAACTTTATTCTCCAATATTTAATAAGTTACCTTGTGGAAATTTCAAAGTAATTCATTGGGTTTTCATTAAGTTGCGTTGTTTTAAAGTAATCAATTTTAATAAATTGATATCAATATATCGATATCAGATATATAATTGAAATTGATTTTCATTCGTGTAACGTGAGAAATCTGCAATAGAACAAATTCTATAGTTTGCTCACATAATTTTGATTTACTTAGTTGAGTTACCACCCTAGTAACAGGTGTACAGTACATAAATGCATTGATTATTCTCGCTCGGATTTTCTTATCAAACATTATGAACTTTATTAAATTAAGATACATGATGGGAGTGTGATCCACTTCAACACTTTTCTCTTCTGTTGCTGCATCAGTGCGTTATACCTAAAAAATGACAAGCATTTAAAATTTATATTACACCCTAGCTTTTAGTCAATTTACATTAATCAATAAAAATGCGGGAAATAAAAGTTTATAAGACTTATGTATTATAATACTGACATTTTAAACAAAGTATTGTATTTCCCACAACCTTCTGATTACTTGACCTTAAATTGCATGTTTTCATTCTCTGTTTTGCGTGATTGCAATGTGCAATATAAGTTGCTATCTTTCATAGGAAACTATAACCTTTTTATACCGATCTAATATAAAATTTAAAGTTTTTTAGTTTGATATATTTCGTATAAAAGAATTATAAGAAAGAATTGATGTACTGTATATAATTATCCAATATTATATTTCTTAATTGATTTTGTAATCTATTTATTCTCACGTGTTAATAACTAAAACTTTCTGCAAATTGATTTATATAAACTTTTACAAATTTTATACTAATTTGATATTTCATATTCCTTTATTGAAAAATATGATAACTAGCGAGGTTTTTATGTAGTCAAATTTCTAATTGGTTTCTTACATGTACCTTTTTACGAATCCAACAGCCATTATTATCTTTCAGATCAAAACTTCTACAAAAAATGAATCATAATCATGGTACAAAAAATTGATCTGGACTTTTCAAACTATTTAAAATTGAATTTTAAGATTGCCATTTTTCAAAAAAAAATAAGTATTCTTTGCAATTCACAAGTTGATCATAATATCGACTATTCTAACCAATAAGACTATACTAACAAAGATTTTCATCATTGCCCTCAACTTTCATAACCACAAGATGAGTGATCGCATGATTCCAAAATGAAGTATTAATAAAACCATTTCTGCTTCCACGAAGAAGTTATTTAAATTCATACATATCATTTTTCTTATCAACCCATGGGGCAATTTCTGCTGCATGTACTCCATTTAAACTGTTGTTCCATAATTTTAGCCGGTAAGGCCGATTTTAAAATTATTTGAGGAGGAAGAACAGTGGAAGAGATTTGTTCATTGTCATATATTTTTACATGATATCATTCAATGGTTTCCTCAAATTTGTTGATGAAATTGTAAATTATTGATAATTCCATTACCAGACATTTAAAAATAACGGATGGGATGCAAGCAATTTTATAAGATAATTTTAAATCTGAAAAATTCTCTTGTGGACCGAATTTAATTAAGACTGACTTCTGGAGTTGAGTAAGTAGCGGACAGGATTCCAATCCCTATCTTTAGTAGAAATAGCTAATGTAATAAACTTTCCCTACATAGAACTATTGTTTTTATTTATATATCACTTCGAAATTGTAAAGCAAGTCCATATTTTAGAAAATTTATTGCTAAAATATATGGCTTTGTTCCCGGAAAAGTCATTCCTAATCTGCGAAATTTAAAGTATTAAGCTTCCATGAATATAATATGAAATTTAACGTCAGCGAATCACATACAGTATACTTTTGTATGCACCCATATTTCTCACATTCTGAAATTCTGAGATGTTTCAAAGTTGTATTCTCAGGATTCTGTAATCATTTTGACGTGACAGTCCAATAAGAATGTCTAACGACTATATAGTCATACTGATATGATGATTTCAAAACAATAATGTCTGTTTCATTTTCTAATCATTCTTTTAACTGACTTTTCTTTATTTCTATCCATATTCAGGATGAAGATAATCTCTCTTTGGGTAGTAACTCTTTGACAATCTAACTTTGGTTTGTCACTTAGGTCCTTGTCTTTTTGCATCTTTTACCCAATAATACAATTACTTTCATTACAGTGAGCCTGCTTCACTGTCTCATGTATTGAAAACATCGGGCCTTTTTGAGTGGATAAGCAATTTCATATTGCTTATGCAAAAGAAGAAGCATTCTTGTAGCTAAAAAGTCATATATAAGCAGAGAAGTATTTTTACCATTAAATCAATCCAAAGAATATTAGTATGATCTTCGTATTATAGTAAATGAAATTTTATGACCTACATATGATTCTTCAGAGATTACAGGTGCAGAAAATCTTTTGTCAGATATTGTATTTTTGTTAATATGGCCGTTTGAAATCATAATTTCATTTAATATTCCTTTTTTAATTTTTAAAAGGAGGAAAGAGAAAATTAAAAAACAATTATAATTAAACAATAATAAAAATAACTGAAATTTGATCAAATTAAATTAAATTTATGTCTGTATAAGCCTGAACTTGGTTGCTTTTAATATGCTGCCAAATAAGATTTTGTGTTTAAGCAATTGAGATAATTATTTATTACAGTATAATTTACTAGATTTGGCCTCAAATATCTAAATTGTAAAAATTACTCATAATAACGATAGAACTGCATGCTGTTATCAAGCTGAATCTTGTAAATAATAAATAAAGTTTGAAAATCTGAATATAGTCTTATTTTCCTATAGCACATTTATATATAAACAAATCTGATTAGGATTAATAAAAATTTGGTTTTTAAAGAATAATAAACAAATTTCTAAATAACATGCGACGTATTGGTAATTGCTTTTTTTCAAAAAATCCCTGGTGTGAATCATTATATATTAAATTGTTACTTTGCAACATTTGGTACATTTATTGCCAGTATAAAAATTTTGAATAAAAGCATAATTAAGTGAAAAACTAAACTATTTAAATTATATATTTTTTGTACTATAGACAATATTAGCGAGTTTGAACGACTTATACTAATGCGATTTAAATAAAATATTAGCATATATAATCATATTAACATTGTGGTTATAAAGCGATATTATAATAATTAACTCTTAAAAAAGATTTGTCTTATAGTAGTTTAATAATAAGGTAACAAGTACGCTACAAACCCTTAGATATTTTCTGTTGATAAGCCAATTGTTTAGTTAATTAAAAGTAAAATTGTGTTTAAAAAGTATGTACATACGTAAATGTCGTATTTGATTGGCAGTTTTGCACGTGACCCGTATTTCATGGATCGTCGTGATGAGGATCGGAGGACCGGTGATGATCGGTGGTGTCACATAACCAATAATTTCGTGGTCGCCCTAGTGGACTCTGTAAAAAAGCCGTAAAAGAATGAGCATTAAATCAAAAGTGGTGGGGAATTAGGGCTCTCGACATGTAAGACCAAATTTATTATCTTAATAACCAAACATTAATAAATACTTAAATCTTAATATATGGCATCAATAGCTCCCACATTAAGGGCGTTCTCAAGTATTTAATTTTATGGACTCAAAAATGAATCTGATTGGTCAGCTGACCAAACAAGCCAATCAGATTTTTTATTGAATTCCATATGGTCGGATTTGACGCATATGATGATCATTATTTAAAATATACTATGCTGTTCTGTTAAATACCTGTTTTAGATCAGCTTGCTAACATCCTGCACATACAAAATAGGAAATCAAAAGAACTTAAATTCAAGACAATCAAAAATTGATGTGCAATACGAAAATCACATTAATGAAAATGCGTTCAATCCACTCATATGTCATTGAGAGAAGTGCTTGAGAATGCTCTAAGTCTCATCTGCACTAAGAATCGCTCTAGTCATATTCAGTTTGTAGCGATGGAAGAATGCCTTACGCCAATTAATAATTGGGGTTTCCCTGTCCCATAAGGCCGCAAAGATCCGAATCAAAAATTATGCATAACAGATCTATGGTAGAAATTGCAATATAGATTCTAATTGACAAACAAATAACGAATGAATTCTTGCTAACTCGATATTCACGAATAAAGTGTTAGAATTTTTGATAAGTTAATTTACTTGAGTTGTTCGATTCTTGAAAGTTAAATCACTATTTATAAAGGGTGACGGAATGAAAAAGCTTGTAAATTGATTCATTATAAAAAGTGATGACTGTTAACACATATCCATATTTGTTGGTATATATTTTAAACTAAACTGTTTGATAAAATACTTTATTACAATTTAGATCATACATTTACTATGCGAATTAATTAATAAGGCAATGCAAAATTAATTAATTGATCTTCATAACTCAGCCGGGTCAAACTTTGGTAACTTCTAAAAAAGTTTTTTTTATATATTTTAATTACCGAATAGAATTTAAAAAAATTTTTTTATAATTTTATAAATTTTATGTATGAAATATTAAAAAAAAGTCCGGCCGGTCTATTTAAAAGTTTCATTTTTTTTTTGATTTTATAACTCCCTACGGAGACGCTCAGTGGCGTAGTTTCATGTTATGAAAACCAGTACAGTCAAACCTCGTTATAGTCACTCTTAATATAGTCCAGCCTTGATATAATCACAATATTTTTATGCTCTATTATAAACTAAATGAAATTTGACCCTTAAATAGTAACAACTTTTTATAATCACTGAATTCTCGTTTCCCAAACTGGTGATTATACCGAGGTTTGACTGTAATTAAATTTATATGCCCAATGTATACTTTTAGGGTTTTTATTTGAAATATTTCATATTCTTCTACTGAAAAAAAGGATTCATCCGATAATATGTATGCAGCTGTATTTCGAATTAGTTTTTCATATGCGCTCCGTTTACTAGTCCAGCATATGTGATCTAGATTAAAATTAGCGCTCATAGCAAGGCCAAAATATTCTCCACCAAAAATTGGACCATAAAAAGAAACACAGCGAATTGCATTTTCTGGTCTTTTAACGCGACTTAAAATAGAATTTTGAATTTTACCATTTTTCAATGAAAAAATAAAGCTCTCTTTGCAATACCTATTTTGATAAATATATTGTTTATCCCAACCAATAGGATTATATCCACCAAGAATCTCATCAGTGCCCTTAACCTTCATAATTACTACAAGATGTGTTTTCTTATCTTATAAATTCCAAAATGAGCTCGTAGTAAAACCATCTCGCTTCCACGAAGAAGTAATTTAAATTCATATGGATTATCCGTTACTAAATACTTATCATCTTTCTTATCAACCCATGAAGCAATTTCTGCTGCATGTGTTTCATTAATAATATTTGAAAAATGTTCTATAATTCTAGTCGGTAATGTTGGTTTTAAAATTATTCGAGGAGGAAGAACAGTAGAAGAAATTGTGTCGTTTGTCATATATTTTCTCATGATATCTTTCCAAATTTTTTTTCAAAAATTTGTTGATAAGGCAGTACATTTTTAATAATATCATTACCAGACATTTGAAAATAACGGATATGAGGCAAGCAATTTTTTAAAGCAGTCTTTAAAGAAGAAAAATTCTCATGAGACCAATCTTCAAGATCGGATGGTAGGCCAGAATTTTGTGCAATTCCCCATTTTATGATATAATTCCAAACTTTTACTTCTTCATTTGTAAATCATCTCGACTAATAAGTGAAACTAAAGCGTTTTCTTGAAGTGTGAAGAACTCTTCAGAATCAAAAATTTTACTAGGGTACTTTACCAAAATGCCGTTGCACCAGTTTTGTAAATCTTGAAATTTATTATTCTGGAAACTCTTTTTATAAATACGATTAAAGTGTAAAAGAAGCCAATGAGCTTCCTTTTCAATTAAGTGAGTTTGAAGTTGCTTGGCCAATTCATCCAAAAGAAACTCGTAAGAAATAAGCATGAGCTCAAAAATAAATGATGCATCATGTTTTTCAAGTA
This sequence comes from Gigaspora rosea, assembly GCA_003550325.1. Taxonomy (NCBI): domain Eukaryota; kingdom Fungi; phylum Glomeromycota; class Glomeromycetes; order Diversisporales; family Gigasporaceae; genus Gigaspora; species Gigaspora rosea. The sequence continues at coordinate 16,575 of QKWP01000143.1, read as the reverse complement.
AAAATATTCCTCCGTATATATACCTTTGTATAAAATTTATTAACTTTCTAGATTACTTCTTGTAACATAATATAAATTATAATACATGTACACCATAAATAACTTACTTGATAATAACTTCAAATTGTTGGATATAAACATGCTTTAAATTAAGTGTTTTGATATTATTCTCATCTTTACCGATATCCTTCAATTCATTACGAAAATATAAAGATCTGTATCTTAAAATTGCTGAATGTGCTCGAAATATTTTTGTATTTGGAGGTTCGCGACTATGTTAAAATCTTCTTTATCATCAAGAAGTTCAAGATAATTATTTGAAAGTTTTTCAAAGAATTTTAATGCCATTTTAGTCAGGTTTAAAATTTTAATGATTTAACTAAGGACGCAAATGTACTTGCATAAAACTTATACTAATTGTAAGGTAACGCACTATGGTATCACAATAGTAATTAGTGATCTTATAAAAATTAAGCACTGTAACAGAGTACATAATAATTTAGTGAAATCGTTAACGACAGTGCCAAATACTTGAAAAAATAACAAATATTACACCCTAGCTCTCAGTCAATTAATAAAAATATGGAGATAAAAAGTTTATAAAATATTGTAATACCGATATTTTAAACAAAATACTGTCATCTAATTACTTGACCTTAATTGTATGTTTTAATGTCTTGCATGGTTGCGTCACACAAATATTTACAATATGTAATACAAAATGCAATTATTATTGCTCGATCAGCTACTTTATTGCTATATATGGAAAAACATATGGGAATAGGTTCGCTATCTAAACAAGCTCTAGCGTTACATATTTAAACTTCAATACCTATAACAAAGACTCTAATAGCACTAATTATCTGAACCCGTACCAATCATTTCCCAACCTGTCAAACACATAATACTGATCTCTTTGTCCCTAAATTTTCTAAACACCAAGATTCTAAACCATACCCTGCATACTGTCACAAATCGCAATTTGTGACATTAGAAATTTTAATTTTTTTTAAAGAATCCTGTTTGTGTAGCGATGTCCATCTGTTTACCTCAGCAAAATAGCACGTTCAACGTGCTATCACGTCAAACGTGCAATGGCGGATAATTTTGTAGTTTCGAGATTATGTGGAAACACATTCAACGTGATGGGCTTAAAATTATTATTTTCATATCACATTAGGTGGTGGGTTGCATGTTTAATGTGCTATCACGTCCAACGTGTAGTATAATTAACCTAAATGTATATAAGCACCCATTTTTTCGAGTTTAATAAAGCAGAATCTTCTCCTCAATTTTTAATAAAATAAAAGGAAGTAAGCTTAAGTTGTGCTGAAGAGTCCTTTTGCGTATTTTTTTAAAATCGAAAGTTTTTTTCCCTGTTGTAGTTTAATTTTTCGTGTTATTATAAAAGTCGTCCCGAGATTCTTTTCCCAATCTCGTTGTTATCTGTCTCGTTAACCCCCGTACTGTTATAAACTAGAGTCGTATAATTCTTCGTAACTATTAGAGTTAAATCGGTTAAATACTCATCTCTCCTGAAATAATAGTTACAATACTACTGTAATGGTTGAATGGGAGAGCGATAGAACAAGAGACAATAGTGCCAATTTAAAGCTCCAACTGATTACAAAAAGATGGATATAAAAAAGCGGTAGGTATATGAAGGAAACCGATTATACGATTCTAATGAAAGGTAAATCACTAAATCGCAATGATAAATTAAAGACGCAGATGCTGGTGATGCTAATATATGGGGTTATCAATAAATTGATATCTATTAATTTTTATCAAGAGATATTTATGCAGATGGGATGATGGAGGTCTAGTATTTTCCAGGAACTCCGGGAAATATTTGGAGGGGAACAACTTATTTCAATCTACAGGTTTCTTAATTCTTGTGTCTAATAAAAACCATGCAAAAATAATTGAAAATCAGTTTACTTGTTAAATTAGTTGTTTCTTATAAATTTATTTATTAAAAATAGGAAATACTTAATAAATAAATAAAACGATACATATTGGCAGATTTTGAAATTTACCATTAAAAATTCCAAATATTTAACAGTGAATAACTTTTGAACCACTAGTCAATTTTTGATGAAACAACTACCAAAAATGTTCGTCTCGAATGGATCTAAAATAGTTAAAATCCATTCACAGGATTCTGAAATTGTTAATGACTTATTTCACTTCGGGTGTTTTAGGATTGGTTTAACTAATTCTAAAACACCCGAAGTGACACAAATCTCTAACGGCCTCAGGACCCTGCGATTGTATTTTAACTAACCATTTTAATCCATTAGAAGCGTCTCATCGAGACGAACATTTTGGTAGTTGTTTCATCGAAAATGGACCAGTGGATCAAAAGTTATTCACTGTTAAATATTTTTGGATTTTTTAATAATAATTTCCAAAATCCGCTGATATGATTTAAATGCACGTATCTATATATATTAAGTATTTCAAAAATTCAAAATTTGTGATATAAGAGATTCGAATCTTTCCATTAGTTTTACCCTCAAATTTGTATATAGACCACCTTTTCGTTATTTAGTATCATTTCTATTTTTGTATAATACATTAAATGTTAGTTAATTTTGAAAGGGAAACCTGTTCTATTCTATGATTCCCATAGGATCTTCCATTTTATTTAAATAATATAACACACTAACAGATTAGCACGTTAACATGTGCACTTATAACATGTTCGTATATAATGTTTTGCATATAACGTATGTATTAGAATAACACCAAATTTGAAAGATTGAGATTGCACGTAATCATTACACCATTTCTGCAAATCATAAAGTTTATTATTCTGAAAACTTTTTTGATAAATGCGATTAAATGTAAGTGAAGCCAATCAGATTCTTTTTCAATTAAATGGTTTTGAAGTTGATTGGCCAATTCATCAAAAAGAAACTCGTAAGCAATAAGCATGTGCTCAAAAATAAATGAAGTATCATGTTTTCAAATAAAAATATTCCTCCTTATAGATACATTTGTAAAAATTTATGATTATTTTAAATTACTTTTTGTGACATTATAAAAATTATAATACAAGTACATCATAAATATCTTACTTGGTAATAACTTCAAAATGTTGGATATAAACTATAGATGCTTGACGAAACTATTTTGCCTGACGAAACCATAAGTTTCGTCTAGAGATTGTACCCGTTGGGAAAACCTCTACCCGGTTACTATTAAATTACCCGGATATCCGGATAAATTACTATTTCACACAATTGCAAATTCTACCCGGGTACAATAACTAGTTTCGTCATAGTTTCGTTATTGACGAAATGACGAAACTATTATGTTTCATCAGGTCACGTGAGTTTCATCAGGCATCATTAATATAAACATAAGGTAGCTGCGCGACGCTGTCATGCAAAACCAGGAATGGAAGAATCAGTAGATCATATTAGAAGTTTTTAAAATGGAATATTTTAATGGTTTATTAATACTAACTAATAAATCATGTATACCTTAGTTTGCATGTGTATTGTACAGAGTTGGCATATAACTAGGTCACATTAATAAATTCTGAAATGAGTTGTATGAATTCATTAATCATATTAGTAGTTTAATTGGTCATGCGCCAACACTATGTATCTTTTTTAGTGTTTATTGTTTAATTATACTTAGAAGCTTAACTTATTCGGTATGATAATGAAATATGATATAGGAAGAATTTTATATAGAGAACAAAGTTTTAAATAGCATTAGTAAATATTATAAAATATATATATATATATTTTTTAGAAATCAAGCAGTATATAAATAGACAAAACCAGTATTACTATTGAAATTTGGGAGAGCGTCAGATCAGAGGGCCAGATTTAGGTTAGCGATAGTGAACAGGATAAGGACTATATAAGGTTGGGTTTATAAATATACCTAAATGGGATTCACGAAGAATCAATACAAAAATAAATGAAAGCCAAGAGATATGATATAATAAACATTTATTAATAAAACTTTATTATGATAGAGGAATCATTTAGATAATATCTAACGCTATCTAATACCTCACTCTTGCTCTCTCTATTATGTATAAGGGACAAAAACCTCTTAATATACAAAGAGCAAACATATTTGACTTATATACATTTGTAATCTATATAAATTATTTACACCAATTAATTGTCAGTTTAACTTCCTTCTGTCTTACACAATCAATTTGTCATTGAGATACGACAACTAAAATCTAATTGCCCTTCAACACCTATAAACTTGATCATAATATTAATTTGTGTGAGGGGCAAGACGATAATATTTAAACGCTTCATATTCATTCGTCCCTAAAAGAAGCAATAATAATTCATACACAATTGATCTGTGTACAAAAGTGATGGCATGATGATTATTAATATAGACATTCGACGCATCACGATAGCTTTAATTAATTGTAGAAAGAATTTATCCCCCAAGGATATCTAAATAAGGTAATAGGAGTAGCATGTGTTACAGAGAAAGGTTTAAGGATGACCGAATGTAACAATGATCGATCAAATAAAGCATGGGCAGAATAAGGAAATGCTGTGATTTTTTGGCGCAGAAATATTATCATAATAACATTGGTAAGATAAGAAATAAATCAAATAAAATGAGACACAACTTAAAACTTGAAATACTTAAAATAGTCCTTTTGAAGTGATAATTATGTATGAATGCACGTATGTACTTACGAAAGCCATATCAAACCAGTTAAATATAAAATGCAAATCGGACCATCGCATTCCACAATGTTATGCAAAAATATAACCAATCAAAGAACCGTATTTGTTCACATTATTTCACTCTTCAGATAACCATGCACTTCGTTGCACTCCATTCCTAATAGGAGCAACATGTGTTACAGAGGAACAATTGAAAGGTTTAAGGATAATTGAATGTAACAATGATCGATCAAATAATGCAGGGGTAGAATAAGGAAATGCTGTGATTTTTGGGCGCAGAAATATTATTATAATAACACCGGTAAATAAGAAATAATTCAAATAAAAAATGAGGCACAACTTAAACTTGAAATACTTACCTAAAATAGTCTTTTTGAAGGAATAATCATGTACGAATAGCACGTACGTATGTACGAAAGCCATACCAAACCAGTTTAATATAAAATGCAATCAGACCATCGCATTCCATAATGTCATGTGAAAATACAACCAATCAAAGAACCGTATTTGCTCACATTATTTTACTCTTCATATAACCATGCACTTCATATTTCATACTTCGCTCCTGGTATACTTCGTATTTCATACTCCACTACTGGTACTCGAAATAACATGCAGGGGTTTACTTGCGCATTACTACACTCCTGATCTGCCATGTAACTATTGCGACATTTTTGATCGTCCGCATTATTGTCAAATCTGTATCTATTGCGACATTCCTAATCAATGCAGTAAATATCATAAAGGTAGATTTTTACAGAAAGGTACCTGGGGGTATTGTCGGATCTAGGTTAGCGTTTAGCCCTAGTTTCATACATATGTACTTAGAATCCATGTATGTGTTGCTGTATTAGGTAGTATGTTATCATATAAATGATATTAAATATTTGTTATTTTTATAAGTTAAAAGATTGAGAGCAATTTGTATACATTTTTTTTTAAGATTGCTTAAACATATATATAGATCATATGACTATTAATCATGTCATATTAAAATTATAATCATATCGATCATATGACAAATAATCATATGTAATATGATTTTAATCATATGATTTATGATTTATCAACTACTGTATATGATTATGATCATTAAAAAATTTTATATGACATATAAATGGGCCAACACTAATAAAATGAGACCGTATTATTTACCTGACAATTACTTTATAGATACCCATTTCACCGACAAAGTATTCACCGACAAGTTCATTTGTCAGTAAAATGGTGTGTCTATGAAGTGATTGTCGGTGAAATGATTGCTACCCATTTTCCTTTTTAAAATATTTAGGCTGCCCACTATGAATAAAAAATATACATGCTTTTTAAAATTTTCTTTATAATGGTACAAACTCTCCACCATGTACTAGCCTGGGTAGAGATGGCCAATTCGCGGTTTCTCCAAAAATATTGCGCGGGATAGGATCACAAATCTGCAGGTTTCTTAATTTTTGTGTCTAATAAAAACCATGCAGAAATAATTATTTAAAATCAATTTTCTCATTCAAATTAGCTATTTCTTATAAATTTATTTATTAAAAATAAGAAGTAAATAAATAAATTCAACATAGAATTGCACGTATCTATATATTAAGTATTTCAAAAATTTGAATTTGTGACTTTAGAGATTCGAATCTTTCTATTAGTTTTACCAAATTTGTAAGTATATTGACCATAGTGCTCCGAACGGGTCGGGTCGGGTCGGGTGAAATAACTTTCAGGTTAGCACTTCAACCCAACCCGAACCCGACCCGAACCAGACCCAAACCCGACCCGGCCCGAACCCGACCTGAAACTTTGTCAAAGATGATATCAAATTTTGATCTTTCACTCTCTCTACTAATTTATTTTTTATTTTTTATATTAAATTTTTAATTTTATTTAAGTTGAATTATTTAATTTATTATTATAGCATATTAAATAAATTTAAGATTAATATATAGTAGTGCTTTTTATTATTTTATTTTAAAACTTAAGTAAATTATTAATTTATCTATATAAATATAATATAATATAATCATGTTTTTTTTATTAATTTAGAATATTAATTTATTTTTATTATATTTTTTAAAAAATAGTATATTAAATAATACTTGTAATACTAATATTATAGTTACATATAAAATTAATATATATAGATTATTATTAAAACAATAAACAAAAAAATTATAAATTTCTTTAGTTTAAAGTTAGAGTTTAAGCTATTATTAGAATTAAAAATTTTTTATTTTATAATACTGATCTTTATATTAGTGCGAATCAACAGGAGAAACCGTCCCAAATTAGGAAATAGTCAGAACGATTATTACACAATTCATTAAAGTTTTTTTATACAGTTTACAATAATCTTTTTGTGAGGTCATCGTGGCTTATTTGCATTATGAAACGTGATCAAATTAGTACAAACTTGTGACTTTCATATTATACTTTAATAAAATAGTTGGATTCAAGAGGATTCACCAGATATTTATATTATAACTTATAAATACAAAAATTGTAATATAAATATCCACGAATCCTCTTGAATTCAACTATTTTATTAAAGTATGATATGAAAGTCACAAGTTTATATACTAAGTTGATCATGTTTCATAATGCGAATAAGTCACGATGACCTCATGAAAAGAGTATTGTAAACTGTATAAAAAAACTTTAATGAATTGTGTAATGATCATCCTAACTATTTCCTAATTTGGGATGGTCTCTCCTGTTGAGTAAATCTATTTGTCATCGGCGGTGACAGTCACCAAGTTGCAATTGACCAATCACATCACGGGATCAGGTGTAACGTTTATATAATCCAAAAGTGAAGAAAACATCAAAAATTCATGATAGCATAAAACTTTACCTATAAAATTACCTTTTGTGTTCTAATTAAAAAAATTTCTTGTGAAATTTTACTATATAATATTCTCAACCCCAACCCTAACTCAAACTATTTCTGACTCTAATGACAATTAACTTCTAATCCTAACCCTAATGACAATTAACTTTAGTATTTGTTTTGATCCTGTAACACAATCTGGTTGGTTATTTGTAATCCAGTGACTGTTACTGCCACTGACAACTAGATTATTTCTATTATACTATATTTGTATAATTTATTAAATAATATAATTATAATATTAATACTAGTATAATTTAGTAAAACTATTAAAAAATTTTATTATATTTAATTTAAAATTAGACTTATTTAAATTATTATTAAATATAACTAATTTTAATATCTAGTTAATTAACTGCTCTATTATTCAAATAAATTGGTTTAATATTAGAGTTAGAGTAAGGCCTATATTAGAGTTAGAATGTGTTATTATATGTAAAACTAGATGTTAAAAATTTTTACTTAAAAGTCTAAAGCTAATTTTATAATAAATTTTAAGATATTTACAATTTTTAATATTTTCTTAAATTTTATAAATAAATTTATTATTTTGTTATACAAGATTCTGTATTTGATTAGTAAATTATATAGAGTAATTAAATTACTAAGGAGATAAATTAGCAACATTTATTATTATTATAGTATAAAATAATTTTAATTTAAATAATATAAAAATTTTATTAATAAATATATAGTATTAAAATAAAAATATTAATAAATATTTATTCATTTTCAAATTTTAAATAAAATATAAATTTATTTATATAAATAAATAAAAGATAAAATAATAATATAATATAATATAATATTTAAATAAAAATTAATAGGAAAAAAGTTTGAATTTACAAACTAAAAAAAACCTATTACTAATAATAAATATTAATATATAAATAAAATTTAAATAGATTTTTAAAAATTTAATCTACATTATTTTTTAATTTTAATTTTAACCAACTTTTTAAACACATACAAATTTTAATTGTATTTGAATTTAAACTATATCTTTTAGCAGAAATCAAATCAGCACTACTTGAAAAAATACATTCAACAGGAACACTTGTTCCTAAAATATAAAAATTTATATTAATTTTATTAAATAATTATAATAATTTTATTTTATTATAATATTTAAAATTAAAAATATACCAGGAATTGCTAAATAATCTTTAGCCATTTTTGATAAATTTGGATATTCTATTTCATGAAGCTATTTTTAAATTAAATTAAATTATTAGTTAATTATATAGTATATTAAATATATTATAATAAATATTTACCTTCCAAAATGTTAATATATCTATATCATAATTTAATGGTGGTTCATTCAAATATTTTACAAGTTCATCAAATTCAATATGTTTTCTTTTTTCAAACATATAAGCTATAAGTCCACTTGCTTTATTATTTGTTTGATTATTATTTTTATTTTCTGTTTGTCTATATTTATTTTTCCATAAATTAATAATTTGTTGTTTGTATATTTCAATAAGTTCATCATCAAATTCTTGATCTTTAAAATATTGTAACTTAAGACGTGGATCAATAACTATTAATAAAAATATAATTAAAAATTAGTTATTAATTATTTAATAAATAAATTTAAATTACATACTTGTAGAAATAATATAAACAAGTCCATTTGTTGTTGGAAAATATTTATATAATTTATTTTTGGCTTTGCTAATAGCAGAAATAATATCATTAGAATAAGAATCTTCATTAAGAAATTTTTCAATTATATTTAATAAATAATTATAAATAGGAATTGAATAGCTAAGTGTTGGATAATTAGATGCACTTATTTCAAGAGTAGCTTCCTTAAAACACTAATAAAAAATTTAAAAATAATAATATATATTATAATAGTTATAAATTAATAATATATATTATAATATTTATAAATTATTATATATATATATATTATTTTTATTCACCTCTAAAATATTTTTTATTTGTTTTAATTTATTCCATTCAGCATTTGTTAATGAAAATTTTGTAAGACTTCTATCTGTTAAAATTAATTCATCTAATGGCTAAAATATAAATTAATATTTAGTAAATAAAATTAAAAAATATATATATAAATTTACTTGTTGTAAAATTAAAGCTCTTTCCAACATATCATATGTAGAATTCCATCGTGTTTTTACATCAACAATTAATTCTAAGTTTTTAATATTTGAAATAAAACATTGTCTGCTAAAACGTTCACGTTTTTGTGGAGATTTACGAATTTTAATTATTATTTTCTTTAACTACAAATATAAAATTATATAATTAATAAATTTTAGTATTTTTTATAGTATTTTATTCTATAAAATATAAATTTTATTATTAATTTTATATTTAAAAATATAAATACTATAAATATTACAAATATTTTAAAAATAAATAATATATTTAAAATAAATTAATTATACTTTTCCAAGTGCTCCTAAAGTATTTATATCAGATATTTCATCATCACTATTCTCTTCAGAATTATCACCTTCATCATTATTATTATTATTATAAAAAGATTTTAAAATTTCCTGAACAGCTAGATTTATAATATGTGCAAGACAATATATATGTTGATTTTTAGAATCAAATTCTAAATTTTTATTATTAAAATTTTCTTCTAAATTATTAAACATTGAATTCATATTTGTAGCATTATCAGTAGTAATACCCAAAATCTAAAAATAAAATAATAATTAGTTATTAATTAATATTTTATAAATAATAAAATATAAATACTTTTGTTAAAAATAATAAAATATAAATACTTTTGTTAAAAGATTATTTTCTTTTAAAATTTTAAAAAATACTTCAGCTAAATTTTTGCCTGAGTGAGAGCCTTCAAAATAACTAAACTCAATAGTACAATGTTGAAGTTGCCAATTATTTGAAATCCAATGTGCAGTTACTCCAAGATAAGATTTTTGATTTCTAGATGTCCAGCAATCAAGAGTAAATGAAATTTTACTAGAAATTTCTTGAAATTGTTTTTGCAGATTAGCTTGTTCAGTATTAAAAATTTTAGAAATTTTGTTAGTAATAGTATCAGCTGAAGGAATTTTTGCATTATTATTGAGTCTTTTAATCATTATTTGAAAAAATTTATTTTCAACAACAGTAAAAGATTGATCATCAGAAATAATCCAATTAATTAAATCTTTAAGCCAATCTTCTTGTGTGAATAACTATTTAAATAATATTTAAATTAATTATTATTATTGATAAAAAATAAATAAATAATAAAAAATATTTACTAATTTATCTTTTTGAATAAACTTATCTAATGCTCCAATAGTTTTTTCTTTTGCAATTAATTTTTTATGATTTTTTTCAAGATGTCTTTTTAATACTGATGTTGATTTATCTTTTGAAATTTTATAAGTTTGACTAAAAATTATAATAAATAATTATAAATAATATTAAAATTTTATAAATAATATAAATATTAATATTAAAAATTAATATTTTACCTGCAATAATTGCATTTATATTTTTTAGCTTGTTGATCTATAGTAAAATGATTATGAACAATAGATTTAAGCTTTTTTTTATTATCTGTTTTAGTATTTGCATTTTCTTCATTAGGAGTATTAGGAAAATTTTCTTCTATAATGATATTTTCTTCCATAAGAATATCCTCTTCATTTACTTGATTAGAATTTGTTTCATCTTCATCACTAGATGTTTCATTATCTTCAACAAAATTTTCTTCTTGGTTTGAACTATTATTTGATATATCATCATCAATAATTTCTGAAATATTACTTTCAATAATATAATTTTCATCAAGAAAAAAATTTGATTCATCAAATTCCATATTTAATTTCTAAATAATTTAAAGATTAAAATAATAAATTAATTATAAAATATAATAAGTAATTTGTTAAAATTTTAAAAAAATTAATTGTTCTAATTTTATTAGATATTTGAATTTTAATTAAAGATACCTTGACAACTAACTAATCAAATTCAATAAAAAAAATTTTATTTTAATTCTTTAAAATTATAGAATTTGAATAAAAAATTTAATTGATTTTAGTCAGATAGTTGTTAAGATATCTTTGCTTAAAATCAGAGAATAATTCAAAATTTCATCAAAATTAAAGTTATACAAAATTTAAAACTTTAAGTGAAGATATTTTAATAATTACTTAAGCAAAATCGATAAATTTTTTGTATTTTAATTCTACAATTCTATAGAATTAAAATAAAAAAAAATCATTAACTTTGATTAGGTGGTTATCAAGATATTATTACTCAAATACAGTAAATAATTCAAAATATCTATCTAAATAGATGCTATAGCAAAATTTTTTTAAATATTTAAGTGAAGATATCTTGACAATTACCTGACCAAAATCAATAAATTTTTTTATTTTAATTCTACAACTCTGTAGAATTCAGATAAAAAAGTTTTTATTAACATTGAACAATTGGTTGTCAAGATATCTTTATGCAAAGTTAGTAAACAATTTAAAATATTTATTAAAATATATGTTGTAACAAAGGTTTTTTAAATTTTTAGGGAAGATATCTTGACAACCACCTAAACAAAAGCAATGAACCTTTCTTATTTTAATTTTACCATTCTGTAGAATTCAAATAAAAAAATTTTTATTAACCTTGAACAGTTGGTTGTTGAGATATCTTCATGCAAAGTAAGTAAACAATTTAAAACGTCTATCAAAATAGATGTTGTAGCAAATTTTTTTTAAATTTTTAGGAAAGATATCTTGACAACTACCTAACCAAAAGCAATGAATCTTTTTTATTTTGATTTTACCATTTTGTAAAATTCAAATAAAAAAAATTTCATTAACTTTAACCAGGTGGTTATCAAGATATCTTCACTCAAAGTCAGTAAACAATTCAAAAATAGATGTTATACTAAAATTTTTTAAACCTTTGAGCGAAGGTATCTTGATAGCCACCTGATGAAAATCGATAAAATTTTTTTATTTGAATTCTACAAATCTGTAGAATTCAAATAAAAGAAGTTTTATCAAATTTGATGAAGTGGTTGCCAAGATATTATTATAATTTTAGAGTATAACCTTTAAGGTAATTTAATATGTACTTACTATTTTTAAAAACAATTTCGTTGCAAATAAAGATAATTTCGTTGCAAAAAAAATTAAAATTTAGACTGAGGTAAAAAAATAAATATTTAATATAAATATATAATATATTTACTGAATGATTAATAAAATTATTACTATATTTGCTTCAAATAAATTAGCATATAATTTGTTAAAGATATACAATTTTAGCTTATTATAGTTTAAAGATCAGATCATATCAATATTCGTCATATTAATTTTAAATTAGTTAAAATGCATTCATTTAAGATCTACTATCATGAATGCAAATATGTTTATTAAAGATTTAAATAAAGTACATATTTATCTATGATTTGCTAGAATAAAAAAATAATATTTCTACTTTGGGTTATCTATAATATTTCGAGTCGGGTCGGGTCGGGTTCGGGTCGGGTTCATTGCCAACCCGAACCCGACCCGAACCCAACCCGAACTTTTCGGGTTCAATTTTTCTAACCCGAACCCGACCCGAAAGTTTCGGGTCGGGTTGGTTTTCGGGTTGACCCGACCCGATTAGGAGCACTAATTGACCACCTTTTTCTTTATTTAGTATCATTTCCATTTTTGTTATCTACACTATGATTCCCATATTATCTTCCTTTTTGTTTAAATAATATAACACGCTAACGGGTTAGCACGTTAATGTGTTCGCATATAATGTGTGTATTAGAATAACAGTTACCGACTCGAAAGTCAGAGATAGCACGTAATCGTGTTTGATTTAAAAATAAATATTTTATTAACACATCAGTATGCTAGATAACACGTCAGTTTGCTGGATAGCATGTTAGTGTGTTAGATAGCACGCTAACGTGAGTATATTAATTAAATTTAAATGTCGTGCTATCTAGAATTTCAAAATTCTTACCCTTTAACACGCATGCGTGCTAAATTAACGTGTTATGTAGATTTTACTAAAGGGACGATTATATGTTACACAAGTGTCCATCTCGGATTTTGACGAACATTTAATGAATAATACAAAAATGGAAATGAAAGTTATCCCTGTAAAAAAATTTTTTTATATTTTTCCGCTATTTCTCTATATTCTTAGTTAAAACTCTGTGAATCTGCAACATGATCAACAAAATCTATATAGGCGTAACATTTAAGTTCTATAAACTAATCGGGAAGTCCGGTCACAATTCAATTTGTGACAGTACAAGAATTTTGTCGTTAACTTATATAAACACATAGATATGTGACTTCAGATGTCTAATTAAAATAATTATAATTACGCTCGTACTTATCCTTAGCCTTTAATCCTAATCTTATTCATTTAATTTGAATTTTATTTGAACGTAATATATATTTACAACCACACCGAGAAACAATAATTTTATCTTAATTATGAATTCCCATATTTTCATTCTTACCTTTTTAATCATATGTTGCTTGGTAACTAGCAAAGTTGATGGTACAGGTAAAGTATTATTTCTAAAAGCTAATTTAAAGTTTTGATAACAATTATCTGTCTTAATACTTTGTCTAATATTTATTAAATAATGTTTAGAAATTATTATCATTTCCGCTTTGGCAGAAAGTACACAATGTCGTAGCTTTGTAACGAATTGTAGAGGTCAAAAAATATTTGAGAGAGACACACAAGATTGTGGTGGTTCTTTTTGCGTTTTATCAAGACGTCCCCACATACCAGACGATCAACCGACCTGTCTTCATATGTCAATTCTTAGCACAAATGATAAAGTCAAAGACCAACGCCACAGTATCACTAATGAAAATGAACTTAACTGTTACTTAGTTGCTGGGAATTCTGATAGCAATAGTTTTACAAATGTACCATGCCCAGATCATTCATTATTAAGTAATTGTAGTAATCCTAATATAGAAGAAAATGTTTCCGAATAAAATTTAATAGTATTTTTTTTAAATTACAAGTTAATGTGTTATTTTTTCTAGTCGTTTTTTTAAGCGCAAGTCAATTTGTTATTTAATATTGCAGGTGTTTGATCACAAAGATAGAGCGAAGTTGAAAAAATTTGTCATGTAAATTTATTAATAAATTTATGTATTCAATCATATAATAAGAAGATATAAAACTTCACAGCTGTGATGTAATGTTGTTTTATACAATTACTTATAATTTCTTTTATTCTCCCATGTCACAAAGCAAAATATTCTTATTTATGTCATTTGTAACTCTCTCCAGGTCATCGATAGAAAGAAGATGTCTTCCCAAAGGGTTTGATTGATTAAAATATTAGATGCTAGACCTATCATTAAATGAAGGATTAAATTTAACCTTTCTTAATTAATTAATTTTACACGACGTAATCTATTGTAGTGCTGGAAAATTTCTTTACTTAATACACGAGATGTAAAGATATACCAGTAGTGGCGATTAAGATGATAACCATGTGTTATTTTAGCCATTATTTGTGTATTATAAAAATAAAGTAATTGAATAAAACAAAATGATTGTTCTTACAGCTCGAAAAGTCGTATTATAAAGTCATCCTAAAAAGTTATTTAAATTAAAATTTAGTGCTTTAATTATTATTAGCCTACCATTTAGCTAGATATACTCACATATTCTAATGGCTTGTTTATTTTGCGGTCCGCAGAAGAAAAACCAAATCCTTAAATTTTAAATTTAAATAAAATGGCACTAAAATTCTTGAAAAAAAAACTTTCAAAGAATTTATCTTTAACTTCTTAATGATAAAAAATGTTTTAACATAAGGCGATGCAAAGTAAATTTTCTGGTTTTCATATCCCGGCCGGGTCAATTTTTGCTAATTTAAATTTAAATTTTTTTTTTAATAACCAATCAAAAATACAGTATATACTTACCGGTGATTGATATATAGATAGTCATGTTATTTTCTTTTAAATGCACTTTTCTATTCTCAATAATGTGCATTTTATAGAGAGTATTACTAATCAGTTTGAATAAATCTAACAAAAGGCATTGCATATCGTTATTCGTATGTACTAGAGGTGCAGGCATGTCGTCCCAATGATTGTTATAACATAAGCTTTAGCTAGTTACGGCTTAAGCCGTAACATTATTGGGGACATCATTGGGACGATTCGCCTGCACCTCTAGTATGTACGTAATTTTATTTAACATTCAAGTTAACGAAAAGTCAATAGATCAAAAAAGTGGCTAAGCAAGGATACTCCGATCACAACCTGGACCAAGCGACTAGCCGGAATAGGTATGTCAGTTTTGACCAAATTTGGAAGACAATGAACTGAAGTGCACGGAAGAACATATGAATTCAGATGTGTATAATTTCAGTTGCCCATTTGGAAACTCTATGAATTGCATGCAAATGTAATAACGTTACTTTCATCAACAGATCTAATATAAAATAGCCGATGTAGAAGACAACGACAAATCATGCTAGTACAGAGCGAGATTCGCACCCACATCCGCCCATCTGTGTAGAATCCGGTATCTTCGAAAACTTCATATCAAAGGTCATCCTGGTGTGGGAAACCACCAACCGTTGCTACACATCGAAGTCAGCTGATGACGGTGATACCCGGAGCAATCATTGTTGCTATTTCTGGAAGCATGTCCCGTCTCAGTCTGTACATCAATTGCACTGATGTATGCTGTGCATTCTTAATAAAATCATTTAATAAAGTTTAATGTCTGGCGCTATGAGCCAGGTGGGCTATAGTATTGCACAGTGTGGTCGGATTTTGTGTTGCCGGGAATTACTAAATTAGGGGTAATTTCGAATAATTCTTATGGAGGAATTCCCATGTTTGTTTTCCTTTGGTTGTACCGTTGATCTGTGTTTGATCTTTAGATGGGCGGAGTTTGAGGTACGTTAATTTATTTGTGGAACTTTTGTGAATTTCAAATTCAAATATAGTGTTCTGGAATCTATGTGGTATTGTGTTGTCCTCGGATAATTCTAATATTGTTGGG
>QKWP01000142.1:437971-479442 GCA_003550325.1 Gigaspora rosea | reverse complement strand
AAAGGATGTTTCGAAACTGGGGTGATTGATATTTTTTAGTAGGGAAGTGGCCAGAGAGGTCGGTTGGACTTGTATAAGGTTTTTTAATCCGTATATACTCCGATGAAAGAGAAATGTGTTGGGTACGCCATGGGCGAGTTTTGCTTTAGATTTGACCAGATTTGAATAAAGTCGGGTTAAAGTATCGAGTTGATTAGGTGAAAGATAGGAGCTGTATAGTCTATATGCTAGTCTGGGGATTAGAACTTTATTGATTAGATAAATTGCTTGTTTTTCGGTTATGACCGCTTTTTGCATTCTTCCGATGCACTGTTTGAATTCGGATATGATAGTTTTCTGTGTGGAAGATGGGTTGGGGTTGAGAGAGAACCATGCCCCTAAATATTTAAATGGTTTAGTGTTGTTAGTTGCCGTGATAGTTTGGTTGTTGAAGTTGATTGATTTGTTGTCTGTTTTTGCATTTGTGACTAAGATTGATTTAGTAGGGTTAACTGTGATGTTTGTAAGTTTATAAAAGGAGTTGGCTATATTTAGTATTTTTTCTAGGGTAGCTTTATCCGGCGCTATCCAGAGAGAGTCGTCCATGTATGCCATTATCGAGGTATGGATGGTTTTGGATTGGGTAGGCGTACTAAGTGTTTGGGAGAAACCTGGGTATTCAGTGGAGATACGACGTATGAGGGGTCGTAGTAGATGACCCAAAGTATCGGGGATATAGTTTCTCCTTGGTCGATTCCATCTTCTACAGGATAGGAATTGGTGTATCCAAGGTTGGTTATGACTTGATTAGAGCGGTTGGAGAGGATATATATAAGAAGGTTAATGATTGTTGATGGTAGTTTAGTTCTCGTCAGGGCCTTCTTCAGTATTGGGATGTGTATAGAGTCAAAAGCCTTTGACATATCCTGTAGTAAGAGCCAGAGTTCTTGTTTCTGAGTAGTGGCTATTTCTATAATTGAGGAGAGTTGTGAAATTGGCTGTAGGGTCGATTGGAAGGGCAGTGCTGCATAATTTAGTGGTGAGAGAACTCGGTGTTTCAGAAGTATGTCAGAAAGTCTGTTGGTAAGAAGTTTAGTGAAAATTTTTCTTGAGTGATCGATTAGAGTTATCGGGCGAGTATTGCATAAATCAAAGTTATAGCGAGTTTTTTTCGGGATTGGCCAAATATTTGATTTCAACCAGGAACCAGGTGTTCTTTCTAGCCGTAGGCAGGCATTGAATATATCTAGTAGCTTGTCGAGTGCCGATTTGGGTATGTGTTGAAGCATTTCGTTGGAGATGTTGTTTGGGCCTGTCGCTTTGTGCTTGGGAGCAGCCAAGATGGTAGATATCAATTCGTCCAGAGTAAAGGGAAGAGGAAGGTTAGAGTAAATTGAGGGGTGTATAGATTCTAAAGGGTCATAATAGGATTTCCATTCGTCCCAGTGTTCTTCGTTTGTAGGATTACGTTTTGTCCAATTTTTAAAATGAGCTGATGTGGCTGTTTTAATTTCGGTTGGGTCAGTAATTATAGTTTCGGTTGTGATAATTTTGTCAAAACTGATATGGTCTTTTTCTTTTTTTAGGATACTGTTTATCATCCTTCCCGTATTGTCCTTGAAGTCGTTGTAGCGACGATTGGTATAAAATTTGATTTTCTCCATTTGTTGTAGATAGGTTTCTGCGTTTCTGGCCTTCCAAATAGTGGATCTGATTTCTTTGATGGACATTATTGTTGTGGCATAATGAGTGTGGTGAGTATTAGATTGCAATGCGGAAAGAGCAAGCGGGGTTAGTGCGAGTAAAGGAAGTTGTGCTAATGAGAGTGCTTTATTTAGGTGTTTGTTGATTGTTTGTAGTAAGAATAATGGGGCCATGGGAGGCATAGCTTTGCTTAGGAGGTGGAAGCATTTATTGATGTTTTTTAGTGCAGAGTGTAACTGTGTCGCTTTAAGAGATAGGGCATGGAAGGGCTTCGAGATAGTGGTGGTTTTTGGGATGTGTTTATGTGCGGACTGTGATATTGCATTTGACCAGAGATTCCAAGTTTTATCTAGTTGTTCCGGTGAAGTTATATCTGATGGAAAGTTAGCCTTGGAAATTAAAGTAGTGATCGTATTACTGAACTCATCCCAGTTTTCATTTGTTGTTCTTTCATAACAAAATATCTTCCGTTTCCTTTTCTTATTTCGGGGAGTGGCGGGGTTGAAGTTGGTGTACCATACAGAGGATAATATGCAGTGGTCACTGTCCGAAATACCAGCGGAATTAGTTAGCTGAGGAGGGTCGAAGTTTAAAAGAATTTGTGGAGAAACCCAGATGTCATCGATTTGGGAGCTAAGCCCTCTTCCGTGCCAAGTGGGGTCAGTGATTTTGTGGAAGTCCATCAAGCTGGTTATGTTGTTGGAAAGCAAGTCAGAGAAGATCGGTAGGCGGCATTTTTTATGTGAGCCAAAATTGGCATTGAAATCTCCCAGTAACAATATATGCCATTGTTTCCTTTTAGCTTCTAGAATCCAGAGTGATAATTGTTTTTGGGTGCGAGCTAAGAGGTCAGTATTGTTAGATGGTAAGTAGGTAGAGATGATGCGGGTTTTATTTCCAGGAAAGAAGAAATCAACGTAGATAGCAGTGCCGGGATAAATATTAATGTCGTGTATGTAGGGCTGTAGGGAGTTGTGGACGAGGAGGGCAGTGCCCATACTGGTTTCTCTGTTTTGTGGAGAAGTAGGTTGGAAATTAGAAACGAAAATTTTGTAGTGGGGGTTCGTGTAGGCCCTAGGATTATCTTTTAACTTGGTTTCTGTAAGGCTAATTATGTGTAATTTCTCTTGTAGGCAGTAATCTAGCCAAAGGTGAAGTTTGGTTAGATTATTGAGTCCTCTAATGTTGTGAGTGGCTAAGTTTATTTGTTCTTTAGGATTTATAAGTTCAGATTGATCGTTGTTGGTAGAATCGTTGTGTAGGTCGGAAGTGTCCGGGGGAAGTAGGGTTTGTGAATTACTCATAAATGATATTGGTTTGATCTTGTTCCGGTACCATGGGGATTGCCCCATCGTTAAGTTTTGGTGTTTCCATCATGATCGTATCGGTACTGTCATTAACGAAGATGTCCCAGCCAGGGGGTGGGAAAGATGAGATAGTAAAAACAAATTCGGGGATTGTTTCTACCAAAAAGGTTCTGCGTAGAAAGTCTGCAGCTTCAGGGAATTCTTCTTGTTTGTCAATGGGGAATTTCCATTTGGTTGGAAGGTTACGTTGTTGAATTTGTTGATTTAGTTGTTCAATAGTAGCAGGAAAGCCATTGTCATTTATGTCTGTCTGTTTGTCAGGTATTTGGATCCAGTCCTTTGGAATAGCTCGGAAGAAGTAGTGTTCCCGTAGTGCTCGAGCAGCTATGACTAGCTCCTTTGGAGTAACGATCGGGAGAGTTAGGTTGATCTTTGTTACCAATGCCGGGTCCGTTGGGAGTTCCGGTTTGTCGGTATAATTGAAGCTTATATATGCTTCGGGGAGTGGCTCTGGTAGAGCGTAGTATCTAGGGATTACTTGTAGGAAATGCGTGTATGTGTTCTGGTCTGTAATAGGGAAAGTAAATTGGGTGTTTAATACGAGGTTATTTGGATCAATTGGTAGACGTTTTTTGCTAATGAGGTAGTCATTGGGAAGCCTTTCGAAAGCATAGACCGTTCTCAGCTTGTTGACTTGTTCCTTAAAATGGTCTGCGTCTCTAGGGAAAAAGGGAAATTGCCCTCTGAAACGAGGAGTGAGTTCTTGTGGGGTCAAAGGGAGAGGAATTTTTTGGGTAGTAGGTCGAAGTACGAGTCTGGAAGCTTGGAGAAGATATAATATTGTTGCAATTGTTGTTTGTATCCGTATACTTTTTTTAGGTCAGCTCTGTGTGTAATCGGGAAAAATTTTCGAGTTTCTTCATTTAGCCATTCTGGGAGTTCCGGAAGTGGTTCACGCTGGTCGGCAATGTAAGCATCGGGTAGTCGCTCGAACCTGTAGTGTTGTCTTAGTGTAATTGCTACCGCTCGTACGTGTTTCCTGTTGGTGAGAGGAAGGTAGAATGGTAGAATTTTTTGTATTTGTACGGGGATGTTTTCAGGCAGGTCCGGTAAGTCAGTTAGAAGTTTGGTACGAGCTTGGTCTGCTGCAGTACGTATAGTGTCAAAATCCAAGGTGGTTTTTATTTTTGCAAATCCGGCTATATAGAGAGTATAGCGGGTGATTTCGTATGTGTCAATAGTAGTGAAGTTTAGATTGGTCCAGAAGTCCAGGGCCAATTTTTTCCTTAGCATATCTGATATTTGATCTTTGTTTTCTTTGTTGATCAAGTGTGCGTTATGTATTTGTTTGTATTTTGCAATTGCGTCATTTAACAGTTCTTGGAATTGTAACTGGTGATGAGGACGTGTGTTGTGTCTTCTTGTAAACGTGCGGAAAAATGCTCGGTCTTTATGTTTGAGCTTCAACTTTATTGCCTGGTGAATATATTCTAGGGTTGGTTTGGTTTGCATTTTGTGGTAGATCAGATCCCTCAGCTCGACTGGGTTATCGAAAGCAGTAATGATTTTTTCACGTATCCAGTAGGTAGCGTCAAATGGAGTTTCTTTAAGTTCAGCTAGTTCTGCTCTGAATTGGTTGGTCCATTTGTCGATTAATGTGGTTAGTTCTGGATTTTGTTTACGTTGTGGGGCATTATCTCCGGTTAATGCTTGGCTATAAGTTTTGGGGTTAGGTACATCATCTAGAATCGTGCTGGTTGATAGTGCATCCTGTTGGTCGATTTCCATAATATTATCACTTCGGGTAACGGTGTGGGTCGGATTCTCATCATTCTCATTTTGGCTATCGGTAGAGATCGGGTTATCATCAATTTTGGGGGGCCCGCAAGGGATCTGGACCACGTGGGAATTTTTTTCAGTTAGGACCTGGGGATTTTCTAAAAGGGGCAAGGGTGCCGGGGTCTGGTCCGGGTTTTCACCCTATTCGGTTTGTTTTGTTGCTAGGCACAATGATGATGTCATTTCTAGATTTTGAGGGGGTAGGCTGGAATCGCCACTTTTTGCTTCATTTTCTATAGTGGGAATAGGTGAGGTGAAGGTTACATCTACATCATGGAGAGGTTGTGTATTATGGGTTTTCTTTGTCGGACGTTGGGTATCGTGGTATTGAGGGTCTGGGAGATCTGTTTCCATGTGGTCCATGTTGTTGAACTTTCCTATTTGTGTTCAGGAATGAAGTGTTACCGACAAAGTCGGCAACAATTTTTCGAAGGAAGTTGGTGTGCCGAAGGCTGTTGTTCGGTTTCTTTTCCTAGCGATTGTGGAGTGGGATGATGGTAGGTTACAAACGATGCTGCGAGTTAATTAATTACTTAAAATATGTGTGCCGTGCGAGGGTGTGTCAAACTTTCCGCTGTTTGTTTGTTTGTTTTTACGATTTGCAGTGATGTACAGGGGAGAGTTATTACTGCTGGGTTAGTTTTATTATAAATTTTATTATCAGGTTCATTACTATTATATAAAGCTGCAATTAAGTCATTGGTTGTTGTGGGTTTGCTAGTTGATTTATTAGGCCTGACTAAAGATTGGTGATATTAGTAGTAATCTTTTTTATTACAAAGTATTCACACTTTATTAAAGGTAGAGGGTATATAGATTATTTCTATTAATAAACTAGTTACTAAAAATTTTATATT
The DNA here is from genome assembly GCA_003550325.1 of Gigaspora rosea. NCBI lineage: Eukaryota > Fungi > Glomeromycota > Glomeromycetes > Diversisporales > Gigasporaceae > Gigaspora > Gigaspora rosea. The sequence continues at coordinate 473,756 of QKWP01000142.1, read as the reverse complement.
TAATAATAAAAAAAATTTGTATTAAGTAACCATATTAAATTTTTAAATAAAATTGCAGAGAAGGTTTTTCTGATTCTAATGGTAGTTGAATCATTAAAATTGGCCCAGTAGAACATAAGATATAGTTGTTTTTATCTTTGTGACCATCATTGTTTACATGTGATTTGATTGACAATTTGTGATCGCCCCTGCAGAATAGACCCTGCCCCACAAAAGTTGACACTATAAAATTTAATCAAATATCATTTAAAATTAATAAAATTTTATGGTATGTGTAATTTTTTATTACAAACAATTTTTACTTAGTATAAATACAATTTATATAGTAAAAAATTAACTTTTATATGTAGCAACTTTTAAATTCGCAGTAAAAATATTTTTGGTCATTCGTTTATTAATATAAATGATCTACATACCCTCTACCCTTAATTATATTTGTTTTTATTGTTTTATTATTTAGAAACTTTAAATTTTTAATTTTCAAATTAAAAAATAATGCTATAAATCCAATTTCTTTAGGAATTTTCTAGTATTTTTGAAAAAAAGGTAACTTGCAGCTTTAACTAAATTATATGTTTTTTAGTAGTAACAGAGGGCTTTATTAACTAATAATCTTTAAATTGTAGATCATAATATGAGTGTACATTTTTTTTTAATTTTACTATTATCTTATCTTTTTACTCATTGATACTTGTAATAGTTGGTGAAGTTGTTCTGAAATTATTTGTATATCAAATTTATTTTTGATATTTAGTTTATTGGAATCTTTATTATTGTTTAATTGATTTTGGCAAATTAATAAAATTAATACATATATATTAACATTTGATGCAAGTAAATTAAGCAAAGTAACTACTAAAGTATAGATTATGTAATAATATGATTATTAATGAATTGATTAAATAATAGTACATTATTATAAAAAAAACCTACAATTTGATAATTGCAATAATAATTTTTTTTAAAAAAAAAATAATATTTGGCACAAGAAAAATTTTTAACACACCTAATAGGTTCAAATAATAAATTAGTGTAATTCTCTTTAGTTTGTTCATAAGAATGTTCAAATTCCTTAATAAGCAACTTTATTGTTGGATAAATAAGATTAAATTTAAAATAGCTTGAGCCAGAAAATATATTGGTAGCATCATAAAATAGTTTAACAATAAGATAAGACCATCTAACAGTTCCCATTCATTTTTAGTTAAGTTGATCAATTTTAGATATTCACTATCAAGTCATACTGTTCTACTTCTGAAGGCAACATTAATGCAAGATATAATTCTTTAAGTTGAGTTCAAGCTAGATATAAAGAGTTCCATCTCATTAGCACATCATTTATAGTTTGGTAAATTTTTGAATACCTACATCTTTATTGTACATTTTTGAGTCGTTCAGATTGTTTAGAACTTTTGAAAAAAAAGAATTAAATTTTTTGCTCTTTTAATTAGTTGTATTGCAAGTTTAAGACCTTTTAGCATACCCAATTGGAGTGTATAAACTGAACAAGATAATTGCATAACATAATTCATTAAATCAATTGCCTTTTTAACATTGGTCCATTGTCAGTTGTAATAGAAAAAATTTATTCTATAAGCACTAGTCAGTAATAACTTTATTAAGAGTCTTCAATTGCTTCAGCCATATGTGGTGAGGAAAGTAACTGAATTGTTAATAAAGCCTCTTTTAATTTGAAGTTTGAATTGATTCATGTTGTGGTCACTTTAATATACCCTTTATTTGTTCTTGAACTCCATATATCTGTTGTCAAATTGACAAATCTACCATTGATATTTATCATCCCAAATGGCTGATTATGACTCCAATCATAGGCTTTATCAATCATTTTTTCACAGTTGGCTCACAAGGAATATGAAACCCAGTGTCCATATAATTTAACAGTTGATGAAAAGCTTGACTATGTAAAATATGAAAAGGTTGACAATCCTTGAAAATGAATTCAACCAATAGTTGTGCTATTTTTTCTTGTTTTACTTTACTAATAACATGCATAGCTTTGATGATTGGCCCATTACTGCTAGTTTCTTCAGGGTGGTCTTTATTGATCTTATGCTTAGACCAAAGATAGTTAAGCATATTTCCTGTAGAAAAGTCATGTGCATACTTAACAGTAATGTTTTTTCCTTTACAGATTTGACAAACATCAAAATCGCCTTTCTCTGTTGTTTCAGCTTTAAAATATTCCCATGCTATACTAGAATTATCATGTTTTTTCACTTTTTTGTTTTATGTACAAGTAATTCATCAGGCTAGGTAGATCTGCATCAACTATATATATATACTATCTTCATAATCTTCCATAGAATTGGACATTGAAGTGCTCAAAATCTGTATACATGCTTAGAATTAGTTTCGTAATATTTTTATACTTAATTTTTTGCATAAAAGTCTTACCAATTTATTCGAAACTGTAGTATATGTTAAACCTTTACAATTATTTAGTTCAACAAATAGCTTTGAATTGAGTTACTGGCAGATGGTGACTAAAGCATAACTATAATTATTACACTGCTCAGAGTATAGCCCAATTAACATTGGTAAGTGGATATATATCTTGCAATTTTGATAAGCAAAGTTTTTCAAAAATAAAAAAAAATTTACTTCTAATAAAGCAAGAGATTTTTATCGCGACAAAAAATAATTTGTTATTGAACTTGATTGATTATTATAAACTTTCATATATCTTTATTTCAAACTCTAATTTAAACTGGTTGGTAATATAAATCGGTTGATTGATCTACTATCTATTTATTATTACACGGTTCCTAATCGTTCACCAATGACTTTTTTTACTGATATTTTCACGGTTGATATTTTCACGGCTGATATTTTCACGGCGGACTTTCGGGTTTTAGATTGTATTAGGGGAATTTTTATAACAGGTTTTGCTCGTAAGCCATCTATAAGGCATGTAAACAAGAAAAGAATCTGAAAAGAAAAAAAAAGGTTATTTTGCCGTGAAGAAAAGCCGTGAAAATTCCTGTGAAAATAACAGTTATAAAGTCATGGGTGTTAGGATCCGTGTAATAAATCAGTTATTACACGTATTTGTCGTCGACATCATTAAACTCATCATGCATCATTGTGGCTGCGTCACGATACTGCATAATATTTCGCCTGACCCGTGATAAAACGTGTAATAACTATTACTTATCAGGTTACCCGTTATATTATCTGTAATAAAGCGGGTTACCCGGGTCACCTGCTATAAAGCAGGCAGGGACACGTAAATTTTTCGAAAGCAATTTTTTGAAAGAAATTGAAAATTTTGTCCCAAATCGAAATTTTTTGACATAAAATGATTGGTCTTTGATTGTGCCGGTCATGCGATTGCGATTTCAAATCGTGACTTTCAAAAAATGAACGTGTAACATTTTTTTATTCCAGCCGGGATCACATGATTATGGCTAACTCAATGCTAATTCTGGCCAAAATCGAAATAAATCGAAATTTTCGGCTAAATCAATTAAAATTTTTGCTTATAATCAAAATAAACAAAGCGGGTCACCCGCTACAAAGCAGGTCACCTGTTATAAAGCGGGTCACCCGATTAATAAAGGGCTACCCATAAATAATTTTAAACCGGTTTGTCAAAAATATAACCCGGTTGGCAAATTTTACGGGTCGAATTATCAGGTACACGGTTATCCGGGTTATGGTTTGGATCCCTAGATGTATAGTCTAACTAAAATCAAAAGAAAGTCATTGTTCAAACGATTCGACCTTGCATCACGTGCCCCATTGTCTATTTAATTAGGTCGAAATTGATGAAATTTAGTTATTTCTTCTTTATCCTTTTTTTTAACTCTTAGTTTAATCTATTCTGTACAATTATGGGTAGTACCATCTCGGGTATTACCTTTCATCCCTACTTGGCTTGTGTATACCAAAATACCATATCTCGTATACACTGTTGATATTTAGCCAAGTTACTGCTTTACGTTTCTGTGGTTCTGTTATATTCGTAGCCAGATAAATTTCTTCTATAGTTTGAGGGGGTCTGTCGTTTGTGATGTCATTAAAAATTTATAAGTCTCATTCCATATTATTTGACTTATCCGACATCCAGTGGCAAAATGTTCCAGAGTTTGTAAATTTCCTGGGCATCCAGGACAGTCGTTATTCCATTCTCTTGAAAAGTGTATCAGCCAGTATCCTAACGGCAATGCTCCGATTTTATTTTTTTAATTTTTCGTACTTAACTGACTTTATATTTTTTTTAATTTGACGATGATATTTGACAAATAGAAGAATAATATCTTTATTTTTATTGTTTATATTAAATGAGCATTGTTAATCATTAATTACTCGAAGATAATGTTTGAATTATGCCATTATTCTACTGTGATCACTAGCTAATCACATCAAGAATGAAGTTTAGATCATTTATGATGAAGTATTAGCATTGATTGACATGAGAAAAGGTATTAATAAATGTTAATTCAGGTTGGTTCGATGGGTGGCTGATCACCTAATAGAACCAAATATATGTCTTGTCCCTAGTGATGTGCCATTTACATGATACCTGAAAAATTTAGCGTACAGTACGTTAATTGAGTCATGGATAGAAATGATTCTCATCATGTGATAGTACCGTGAAACGCTCTTTAAAGTACCCCCAGCATTTTTGAGGATGATTCTTGTTTGTAGCTGGGTACTTTAAATAATGACATGATCCTAAAAATGCAAAGTACCCCCTTTATTCAAGATTATCGTTTTCGCTATACATATAAGCATTCAAAAAAAAACAATCGGTTCTAGATCATTATTTTCATACTCAGATTCACGACTAAGACCTACGCAACTACGTTTACCTGATCCTTCATTCCAGTCATTTTCATACTCAAGTAAATTTTCTTCATATAAATGTATAGTATCCTCTCCTTGAAGAATGTATAGAATCCCTCTTCGAACATAGTATCACCCATGTATTGTACCTCTTAGATCACGTGTATAATGTAAAATACCCCGGGTACTTTAAAGAGCGTTTTACGGTAGGTTTTTTTAGTGTACTAAATTTTCTGGCATATTCAATAGATGCGATAACGTATTAAAAATTTAAAATATAAACCAGCTTTTTTCAACGTCAGATACAAATATGGTCGATAAAAGTTTGTATCTAAAACAGAGCTGATAAGTTTGAATTCTGTAATGATTTATTCTTATTTTTAAATCAATCGTACAGTCTGAGAATATAAAAAAAAAATAACTAATAAAGGAATAAGACAACACAATCCATATGTAAGCTTTCGAAAATGAAGACATTGCAATAGAAAGAAACATAATTTTGTAATTTATATCTCTAAAATTTTTAATTTTATGAAAATATTAAGTGGCGTTTATCTTTTTCAAAATATGAAGATCGAGAAATAACTTTTATTGTTATTTATGGAAAAAGAGAAATTTAATGGAATTCCAGTGCTAATAATGGTCTGAATTTTGTCTTAAGAAACAAATTAATTTGTCAATTTAGGCATAAAGCTATTACTATCTGTTTTCTAGATTATTTTAGCCGAACTTCCAATTCATTAATTTCCGCTATTTTACCTAATAACTCTTGAATTTCCTCAGCGGTAATCTCATTGGACAATCTCTTTTTAAATTTCTCTAATTGATTTCGGGCAAAAGTGTTGTCATTTTGTAAAACTTCTTGTTGAGCTTCTAGTAAAGTTTCTAACAACAATTGACAATCTTCGGTCAATTTACTCTTAATAACAGCTACTTGATACTCCAAATTTTCCTCTTGCATTTTTTTAGTGGCTGCTTTTATATCACCAAGACTAAAGCCTCCAAGATTTCGAATAATACTAATTAATTTTTCTACATGATTTTTTAACCTATTGTGATCAGTAATTAGTTGTTTATTCTCTCCAACTGTTATCTTGGAAAAAGGAAGATTATTAAATTGTATATGCTTTAGATTATTACATTTATCGATCTTTAAATTAATTAACTTTTGTTGCTGGTCTTGATCCGGTCCACTACCGTGGACAAATAGGAATTGCAAATTAACAAAGTCGTTAAGATCTAACTCTCCTTCCAAAATAGTATTATAGAAATGATAATTTGGGGATCGGAAGAATTATTTGGATTTGGATTATTACAATAACTGCAACCCCTCTGATATGGTGTATGACCATTTTGACATTGTCTGTGGATATAAAGATATGAAGCCTCTGCTCTTTCATTCTTTGGAATTTTTTCATCTAACCATTTGTTTGCGTTTACCATAATTATTGTTATTATTGCACGTATTGCACTAAAAAATTATTCTGTAAAAATAGGATATCGATTAAGTAAATTTATTTTGTGGACCAAATTGTTTATCTGAGAACCACATGATAAAAATCACTACGGACCTTGTAATAATGTTGTTAACGACGGAGAATATGAGAATATGAGGTTCAAGGTGCTTCAATGAGCTTAGCCAAAGATGAAATATAATACACAAGAGGATTTTATTAAATAGATTTTTCAATGTAAAAGAAGGATCTAATTTGACTAAATTTAATCATTTATATACTGTAATTTCGATTACATCTATTTTATCATGTGAAATTAGAGAAAAAAATTTTAATTGAAGGAAGGCTTAATGCTGTGAAAAGGGGAGGTACCCATTTAATTTTTCCTTTTTCTGTACTGGAATTGTTTGTATCACAGATTTTTGAAAATAATTAAATGCTTCATTTTCTTTTTTTTCTCTTTGAATCTTTCTCATGCTAACCGTTCTGCTAAATTTTTTCATATTAAATTCGAAGATTTCTTGGAATTCATTTTGATTTTCATATATGCAATTGCACAGCCTTTGATACAACCTCTACCGTTTTTGTCATTACCATTACTTAACTTTTTTGGTCTGATGTTCCGAGCATGTCGATTCAGAAGAACGGGACAGGATCACGTGTCAGTACATTATTCCAGTGGATTCTTTATTTTTTTTTTAATTTTTCGTACCGGTACTTCTGTATTTAACTAACTTTATTTTTTCTAATTTTTCGTACTTAATTAACTTTATTTTTTTTTTAATTTGACGATGAAAATTTGACGAATAGAAGAATAATAGGAACCGCTCAGGTATCAGTTGTAATCATTATTTTTATTGATTATATTAAATGAGCATTGTTACGATCATTAATTAATCCCATCGAAAATAATATTTGAGGAAACTTCAATTATTCCATTATTTGCATATTTAAGTTGTCAGCATAATTTACATAAAATATAATTATAGATGTCATTAGCTAACATTGAGAATGAGATTTACGTGTATGATGAAGTATTAATAAATGTCAATTAAGATTGGTTCGAGGCGAAGTTCCATTAAGAACAATAATAAAGCACCTCTAGTGTTCTAATAATTAAACTAAGTTATAGACGTGTAATTGAGATAAATTACTCATAAATAGTCATAGAATCTCCCAATATTTTAATTACCGGTAGTCTTATTGCTTGGTAATCGAACCAGCCAAATATGATCTATGACATATAAGAACTCATTAACTAAAAAGTAAGAAAGAAATATTACATTAAACAAAGTTCATCTAAAATCATGTCAAGGATCCTGGTTGCAATGGATCCTTGATTCTCGAACAAAATCTTCCAAAGTCTTCCTTCGAGTAGCCCTCATTTTAGGTTATGTTTTAGTTATGAGAACCAATCACCTTTTCAGACTATCAAATTCATAGCATTTACTTTTCGCTATAATATATTAAAGTGAACACAAAAACAATTTAAAAATGACCCGATAACAAAGTAATTTTCTGTCATATTTAATAGATGAAATAACGCATAGTGTTGTTAGTCGAAATAATTCAGATATTTAGGCATTTAGACAATTTTGACTTTGTAATTTTTTTTAAAAATTACTATGAAAAAATTAATTTAGACATTTAGACATTTAAACAATTTAATTTAGACAAATTTTGACATTAGCAAAAATAATTTCGACTAACGACATTAATAACGCATCCAAAAATTTAAATATAAGCAGTTTTTTATATAACGTCAGATACTCGCAAACCATTAATATGGTTGATAAAAGCCTGTATCTAAAACATAAGTTTTGATGATATTCATAAAAATGTTTTAATTTTAAAACATTGTACAGTGTGAAAAATAAAGATGCTATTAAATAACATAATACATGTGTAAGCTTTCGAAAATTTGCATAGAAAGTAACATTTATATTGTTAATTTTATGAAAATATCAAGTAGCGTTTATCTTTTACAAAATATAAAGATCGAGAAATATGGAAAGAAAAATTTAATGGAATTTCAGTGCAATGCCTATAACAATGGTCTGAATTATGTCTAAAAACAAATTAATTTGCGAATTTAGGCCTAAAGCTATTACTATTTGTTTTCTTGAATTTTTAGATTATTTAGCTGAACTTCCAATTCATTAATTTCCACAATTTTACCTAATAACTCTTGAATTTCCTCAGCGGTAATCTCATTGGATAATCTCTTTAAATTTCTCTAATTGATTTCGGGCAAAAATGTTGTCATCTTGTAAAACTTCTTGTTGAGCTTCTAGTAAAGTTTCTAACAACAATTGACAATCTTCGGTCAATTTACTCTTAATAACAGCTACTTGGTGCTCCAAATTTTCCTCTTGCATTTTTTTAGTAGCTTCTTTTATATCAACAAGACTGAAGTCTTTAATATTTCGAAAAATACTAGTTAATTTTTCAACTTGATTTTTTAACATATTATGATTAGCAATTAGTTGTTTATTTTCTCCAACTGTTATCTTGGAAAAAGGAAGAAAATTAAATTGTAGATGCGTTAGTTTATTACATTTATCGATCTTTAAATTAATTATCTGGTCTTGATCTGGTCCAGTTCCGTAGACATCTAGGTGTTGCAAATTAACAAAGTCTTTAAGATCTAACTCTCCTTCAAAAAAAGCACTATAGAATTGATATTGTGGAGGGTATTTAAAATTCATTTTATCATTACAATAATTGCAATCATTCTGATATATGCTATGACCATTTTGACATTGTCTGTAGATAAAAAGATGTGTTGCTTGTACTCTTTGAAGCTTTGGAATTCTTTCATTTAACCATTCGTTTGCATTTTCCATAATGAACAGCTATTATTGTCGTTAGAAATGATACTAAAAAATTATTCTGTAAAAATAGGGTATCGATTGCGTAAATTAATTATATGGACCAAATTGTTTATCTAAGAACCACCACATATTAAAAATTACTACATACCTTGTAAAAATATTGTTAACGACGGAGAATATGACAGCTCAAGATGCTTAGATTTGACGAGACTTAGCCAAGATAAAATATGAAGAATACACAAGAGGATTTTACTATATGGATTTTAAACGAAGGTTCTAATTTGAACTAAATTTAATCATTTTATATACTTTAAATTACATGTGAAATTAAAAAAAAAAATGAGAAAAATTTTTTCATAATAAAAGGAAGGCTCTACGTACTAGAATTGCTTGTATCACAGATTTTTGAAAATAATTAAATGCTTCATTTGCTTTTTTTTCTTTGAATTTTTCTCATGCTAACCATTCTGCTAATTTTTATTACAATTTCTTGGAATTAATTTTGGATTTTCACGTTCAATCACACAGCCTTTGATACAGCCTCTGCCATATTTATCATTACTAATCCGTGTTCAATGTTCCATTACTTAACTTTTTTGGTTTATTGTTCCGAACATGTGATTCAGAAGAACGGAACGAGATCACATGCCAATGCTTATTCGGATCATGGCCAGTGGATTTTGAACTGTTTACGCCCAGAATTGAGAGAGTGATGTTAATGCACGATAGTTTGATAGATTAGTTTGGGCGTAGCAAAGTTATGTAGGATGGATGTTTATTAGGAAATTCGGATTGAATAATATTTGGTTATTGATGAAAGTAGTTAGTTGGTAGGTAAAGGTTATTATTATTTATTATGAATTGAACATGATTAGTCTTTTACAAGTTGAAACCTGACCTATTTATATACTTCAATTCATACTAGATTTTTAATCCCTCGCTTGGGTTTCAACCCTCGCTTGGGGTTTCAATCACTCGCTTGGGGTTTCAATCACTCGCTTGGGGTTTTAATCCCTTGCTTGGGGATTTAATCCCTTGCTTTGGGTTTTAATCCCTCATTACACAACTGAATCATAGATCTATCTATCCTATTAAACTATACCAAAAATTATCATAACAACTGACCTTTATTTTTTTTAATTTTTCGTACTTAACTGACTTTATTTTGTTTTTAATTTTCGTAAATTTTTTGTACTTAATTGACTTTATTTTTTTTTAATTTTCGTGCTTAAATGATTTTATTTTTTTTAATTTTTCATATTTAACTGACTTTGTTTTTTTTTTGAATTTGACGATGCTATTTGACAAATGAAAGAATAATAGGAACCACAGGTATCAGTTATAATCTTTATTTTTATTTATATTAAATGAGCATTGTTACAATCACTAATTAATTACATCGAAGATAATGTTTGAATCAAACATGGCGTCGAAACGAAACCTACCCGAAACTAGTTTCGGGAGAGCTATAATCCGAAACTAGTTTCGGAATTTTTAAAAAAATCGAAACTCCGAAATAGAGGTTGGAACCGGTTTTAATAATTCGGGTTTATCACATGAATTTTGTGATATTTTAGAATTTATTAAAATTTAATTGGATTAAATTCTAAAATATCACAAAATTCACGTGATAAACCCGAATTATTAAAACCGGTTCCAACCTCTACTCCGAAACCCGAAACCCCGAAACTATAATCCGAAACCCAAAGCTATAATCCGAAACCCAAAGCTATAATCCGAAACTTAAAATATAATATACAATCTTTAAAATTTATTATAAACTTATATTTATTTTAATAATATCTTTAATAAACAATACATTTATAAAAATTAATACAAAATATAAAATATCAGATATAGTATATATAATATAATATGAATAAATTTTATAGAAATTATTACAAAATATAAAATATAATATATATAATATAATATTAATAAAAAAGTTTATATTATAGGTGATAAAAAAAAAACCTTAATATTTAAAGAAAAAATCTCTATATATAATATAACATTAAATACAAATAAAAATATAATTATTTAAATTTAATAATAATAAATTTCATCAATATCATCAAAATGTTTTTGTGCTATTTGGCTAGGATCATAATCATCTTGATCTTCTAAATCTTGAATAAAAGTATTTAGTTCTTCATCATTATTTAAGTCTTCTGTTATTTGATTATCATCTGTGTCATCAAAATTATGATTTTCTAAATCAATTATTTCTAATAAATTTAGATTTTCCCACACAGTTCCTTCATCATCATCTAAATCATACTCATCTAAATTAATATTTTCTGTTTCATTTTGGTCTTCTTCTTCCTCTTCTTCAATTTGTGCATTATATAATTCTTGATAAATGTCATCTGCTGCATGTTCTTTGCTATATAAATTCAATTCAGATTCTTTGTTATTAATATAATAAGAATGAATTTTAACCAAAGATTCTAAATTTTCAACTGATAAATTTGTTCTTCTTTTTCCTGTCATCCATCCACAAATAGACCAAATTCTTTCACAGCTTGCTGTATGTGGAGTAATTGAAAAAAGTTTAATTCCAAGTAATTGTAAATATGGTGGTGATATTGTACATGTTTTCCACCAACTTAAGGCTGTATCAATATTTAATGAGAATGGTGCATTAAATGGTTCTCTTTGCAAGTAAAATTCTCTAAATTGAGAAATAATCATATCTCCTGATTTTTCTTTAGAATGGTTATATTTTTTTAATTGTGTTGCAATTTCTGGAATTTTTACCATTTGTTGCCAAATATTTGCTGCTGAGGTTGCAATTTTTAAAAATTGACTTTTTTTAATACCTGCACCTAAATAATTTATAAAGTTAAAATTAAATAATTTAAAATTTAAATAATAAAATTTATTTACCTTTATAAAGTGGATGAAGAAAATATGCTAAAACATATTCATCATATTCATATTCACTAAATCTTGAATTAAATTTGTTAATAGCATATTTATAAAATTGTTTAGGATCTTTAGGATCTTCTTTAGAAAGCTTATAAATTGAATTTCCTAAAGAAATTAATGCAAAATAGCAATCAGCTAACGTTATATTTCTTCTTTGGAGTTTAATAATTGCATCATTAATAGGTTTAAAAATTTTTGCTAAATCATAAACATCATAAAAAAATCCTTTTTTTCTACAAATAATTGCTTTAACAGATTCATTTGTTATAGCTAAAGGATTTTCAATAGCAATCTAAATAAAAAATTATTTAAGTTATTAATTTTAAATATAAATTAAAAACTTTAAATAATGATTACCTCTTTTAAACATGTTTCTAATTGATAAACTGATTTTAACATTGCATAAACTGTTGTCCATCTTGTATCAATATAAGTTTTTAATCCACCACCTGATATTTTTTTTTCGGAAATTTTGGCTGCTAAAAGATTATTTGGTAAATGGCTTTTTTTAAAATATGTAACTAAAGTTTTGCACCATTGGATAATTCTTGCTGCAAATGGATGTTTAATTAAATCTTTTGTTATAAGATTAAATGCATGTAAAATACATCTAATACTTAATATATGTGTATATTTTTGAGAAATTTGTTTTCTTGCTAAATTAATATTTGCTCCTGCATCTGTTACTATACCAATAAACTTTTCAACACCAATGTCAATAAGAACTTTTTGAATTTCATTAGTTAAAAAATTTGCAGTATGATTTGTATCTGAAAAATCTAAAATTTTCCAAAGAATTTCTTTACCATTATTTAGACAAATAATAAAATTCCACAATGATTTGCCTGTTATACTGGTCCATCCATCTAAAGCTAAAAATAAATTAACAAAAATATTTTATTCTAAGTAGTAGCTTATTTTAAATATATAGTATAATTAAATTATAAATTAAATGAAAAATAAATAAATACAATTAAATACTAATGTTAAATTTTTTGAATCTTTTAATGATTTATATAAATTTGTATCAATTCTAATTATTTCATTTATTAATAAATTTTCTGCAATAAATTTTCTACTAGGTGGTGTATAAGCAGGGCGAAGTTGTTTTAAAAATTCAATAAAAAATGGATACTCAATAAGCCTCCAAGGTAATCCACAGCATACAATGCTTTAATAAGTGCTCTATTTATTGATTCAATACGTTTATCTGGTATAGCTGTACTTTCAAGAAATTCATCTAAACTTATTTGTTTACTTGAATGTTTAGTTCCACTAATACTTGAAGTTTTTTCACGAGATTCAACAATATATATAACTGCTTCTTTTACTTCTTCAGAAACAAAAGCACAGTCACTAATAATATGCTTTTCCATTAATGATGGTTTTCCAGGTGAAAATAATTTTTCACATGCTTTACAAATTGCTTCATAATGGCCTGAGCTATCCAATTGTTTGCCTCTATTATAAAATTTCCAAATTGGCTTTAATGGATGACCACCAATATTTTTTTTATCAGCATGTTTAATTTTTTTAGATTCTGACATATTTAAAAATGGTAAATATTTTAAGAATAAGAAGTTATTAAATAGAATTTTGTAATATAGCTGTCAAGGTTTTAGATTTTTAAAAGACTTTTATTTTTAAGATAAGTGAAAACTTATTTTTACATAGTCAAAAATCAGGCATTTTTATACATATTTTGCTTTTTTAATCTCCAACTAATTGTATCTTTTTCTGTAAGGCTATCAGTATTACATTACGAATCTTTGACAGGATTATCCCTTGTTATGCTGATCTATTATGATCGCATCATAATAACTAGGGTGATCCCATATGTTAACATGATATCAAAACCGATAATAGAGTGAATACGGTATAATTATAAACAATAAATAAATAAATAAATAAATAATAAATATAGTAATTATATCTTCTGTCTTGGTATAACCATCACGCTCACATGGGATCATTCCTCGTTACGCTGATCAATCATGATTGCATCACGGCAACAAGGGTGATCTCATATGTTAACACAATATTGGAATGATAATAGAGAGAATAAACAAACAAATAAACAAATAAATAAAGAAAAACAAATATACAGTAGTAATGATCTTCTGTCTCAATATAACTATCTGCGTATAACCATCACGCTCTCATGCAGGATCATTCCTTGTTACACTGATCGATTGATCGCGTATAACCATTACGCTCTCATGCGGGATCATTCCTCATTACGCTGATCAATTGATCGCGTATAACCATCACGCTCTCATGTGGGATCATTCCTTGTTACGCTAATTGATTGATCGCGTATAACCATCACGCTCTCATGCGGGATCATTTCTCGTTACACTGATTGATTGATCGCGTATAACTATCACGCTCTCATGCGGGATCATTCCTCATTATGCTGATCGATCATGATCACATATGATAACGAGGGTAATTCCATATGTTAACACAAGATCAGAATGAAATAGAGAGAATAAACAAATAAGTTATTGATGTTTTGGCAGTTTCGGGGATTCGGTTGAGGTTTCGGGTTTCGGGTGAGGTTTCGGGTTTCGGTTGAGGTTTCGGGGTTTCGGGTAAGGTTTCAGGTTTCAGGTGAGGTTTCGGGTGAGGTTTCAGGTTTCGGGTGAAGTTTCGGGTTTCGGGTGAGGTTTTGAGTTTCGGATGAGGTTTCGGAGGCTATAATCTGAAACCCGAAACTTTCGAAATTGGCAAAAAAGGTTTCGGTGCCATCTTTGGTTTGAATTATGCCATTATTTTATATTCAAACTGTTAACAAAATTTACATAAAATATAATTATAGATGAGCACCATTGCAATCACTAGCTAATCATATCGAGAATGGGATTTAAATTATTATTGGGAACAGTGAACCCATGATATCTCATGATTACCACTTCATATATTAATATTTGTTTTCTTGAATTTTTAGATTATTTAGCTTAACTTCCAATTCACTGATTTCTATTTGAATTTCCTCAGCGATAATCACATTGGATAATCCATCTATATTATTTAATTTTGAGATCGTGCGCTTTAACGTTTTTGATTGGCCAAATCCGCAAAATGTGATCTGGGCGTGAGAAAGCCTTCAAAATAAGATAATTCAGTAATTATTACAACATTTTCTATTATTTCAGAGATTGCATTCAATTTTATTTGGTTACCAGTAAATAGTGTCATTGATTATTCATAATATTTTATGCAGTGTAGACATAGTTTCTATAATGGTTATTTTAATTTACTAATTTATATTATATTATTAAGTCTTTTTTTTTTTTATTATTAATTTTAAGTTCATGTGCTTTAACGTTTGTGATTGGCCGTATCTAGAAAGGTGGGAATTTTGAGCTTGCGCACTTTACCGTTTTACTGTGGTTGGAAATTCGTCCGTTTAAACGATTTTGGTTTTCCAGTGAATTATTTACTGTATTAGTATTAGCATACCAAATATAGTAAAATTTGATCGTTTACATGATTTATGTTGTCATTTATTCATGAATTAATAATCAAAATATATTGATATGAGAATTGGATGTGATGAATCAAGAGTTTGTCCGTTTATATATCTATCTAATTCAGAGTTTGTCCGTTTAAACATTTTTGATTGGTCATCTTCATAAAACGTGACCAGAGTGTGGGAAAAACTTTGATCAGTCTATGCCCGATTCATTAAATTTGTAATAATTACGATATTTGATCTTTGAATGATTAATGTAATACCCTATTCGTTTTTTTTATTTAGTAATAAAGAAGAAATCGGTTTTCAATATGCACGTAATTGTCTCTTATTCTTGATTGGCCATGTGTAAATTGTGTCATTGTTACGCAATTTATACCGCCAAAAACAAAGTTTGTTCATTTAGACATTTTAATTGATATACGATTATGATAATCGTTTAATAAATCACTAGAGTGAGTACAAATTTAATTCTGTTCATTTTAACAGTTGTATTTCGGGAAGAAGTATATATTATTAACAGTAATCATTTATTCATTCGATAAAATCACTTGGAGAATACAAAGTTCACTTTAACGATTGTGTTTTATGAGAATGCATGTATTATTAACTGCATCACTTATCTGTTCAATGTTTTCATTTTTAACGATCATGTTCAGAATGTATTATTAACTGTAATCATTTATCCGTTCGATGAAATCACCAAGGTGAGTACGAAGTTTAATTCTGTTCGCTTAAACAATTGTGTTTCAGGAGAATGTATGCATTGTTAACCGTAATCATTTATCCATTCGATGAAGTCACCGGGTTAGTATGAAGTTTAATTCTGTTCGCTTTAATGATCGTATTTCAGAAGAATGTATGTATTATTAACTTAATAATTTATCCGTTTGATGAAATTACTGGCGTGAGAACAAAGTTTAATTCTGTTCGCTTTAATGATCGTGTTTCAGGAAAATGTAAGTATTATTAACTGTAATCATTTATCCATTTGATGAAATCACTGGAGTGAGCACAAAGTTTAATTCTATTCACTTAAACGATCGTGCTTTAGGAGAATGTATGTATTATTAACCATAATAATTTATCTGTTCAAAAAAATCACTGGGATGAGTACAAAGTTTAGTTCTGTTCTCTTTAACAATTATGTTTCAGGAGAATGTATGCATTTGTTAACCATAATCATTTATCCATTCGATGAAGTCACCGGGTGAGTATAAGTTTAATTCTGTTCGCTTTAATAATCGTGTTTCAGAAGAATGTATGTATTATTAATTTAATAATTTATCCATTTGATGAAATTAATGACGTGTGAACAAAGTTTAATTCTGTTCACTTTAATGATCATGTTTCAGGAGAATGTAAGTATTATTAACTGTAATTATTTATCCATTGCACGAAGTTTAATTCTATTCGCTTAAACAATTGTGTTTCAGGAGAATGTATATATTATTAAAAAACCATAATAATTTATCCATTTCATAAAATCACTGGGGTGAGTACAAAGTTTAATTCTGTTCACTTTAACAATGTATATAATATTAACTGTAATCTATAAATTTACCAGGTGAGTACGAAGTTTAATTCTATTCGCTTTAATGATCGTGTTTCAAGAGAATGTATGTATTATTAACTGCAATCATTTATCCGTTCGATTAAATCACCACGGCGAGTACAAAGTTTAATTGTTTGCTTAAATGATCATGCTTCAGGAAAATGTATGTATTATTAACTGTAGTTATATATCCGTTTGATGAAATCACTAGAGTATATACAAAGCTTAATTCTATTCACTTTAATGATCATGTTTTCAAATGTGTATATTATTAACTGTAATCATTAGCTATTTGAGCTATTTGATAAAATCACTAGGGTGAGCACGAAGTTTATTCTGTTCACTTTAGTAATTGTATTTTAGAAAAATGTATGAATTATAAACCATAATCATTTAACATTCAATAAATTATAATATGAGTATGAAGTTTACTCCTGCTCGCTTAAAAGTAGAAATCACCAAGGTATGAAGTTTGCTTTGACAATTGTTTTCAAGAGAAAGTATGT
Source organism: Gigaspora rosea (assembly GCA_003550325.1). Taxonomy (NCBI): domain Eukaryota; kingdom Fungi; phylum Glomeromycota; class Glomeromycetes; order Diversisporales; family Gigasporaceae; genus Gigaspora; species Gigaspora rosea. The sequence goes on along the minus strand of QKWP01000142.1, from coordinate 456,189 downwards.
ATGATTAACTATAACTAATCGCTCAATAAATTACTAAGGTAAGCACAAAGTTTAATTCTGTTCACTTTAACGGTTGTGTTTTCAAGAAAACATAATGTATGTATAACCATATTCATTTAGTTGATCAATAAATTACAGTATGGAGTTTAATTAGAAGTAAAATTCATAATAACTTCAATATAACTCAATTTTAATTACTGTATGCATCACATTAGAAAATAGGTTCTGTTGCAGAATTCTACACAGTAAGGCCACGTGAAGTTAATTTTTCATTTTGCATTATGGACAGTGAATCAAAAATTTTGTCAGCTATCATTTTTCCATAAAGTAGACAGGGGTAATTTGACGAATAGGGGTAATTTGACGAATTGAGAATAATTGGCAATATATTGTAATCCTGTGATCGGATCCGAACAATTTTTATACCATTCGAATCCTCTCTTTGAGAGAATTCGAATGATAAAAAAATTGTTTGGATCTGATCACGGGATCACGATATATTGCCAATTATTCTCAATTCGTCAAATTACCCTAATTATATTATATACGTGTGTTAAATTACATCGCGACATATAAGCATCAAATTTGGTACGCGAACGGTTTCGTATAACAAATACATTGAGAATGTTATTACAACATTTATGCACTAATAAATACCCAGAAAAATTTCAGAATCACGTTATTTTGAACTTTTTGCTTCGCTTTTTAACTCGTTAAACGTATCAAACTTTTCATTTTTTTAACTTTTTATTCACCTATTATGTAATAAATTAAATAAATATGGTAGTATCTTATATTGAAAGAGGTGAGGCAATCCGTGCTGCACTTAAAAAAATAGATGATTGCCCTGTTGGTTCCAAGCCCCCAAGTATAAATAGCTTGGTGAAAGACTTTGGTCTTTCGGAAGCTACCCTTAGGTGTGCGGTTAAAAATGGTGGTCACCCTAAACGTCCAGGTGCACCCAACGTTCTTACTAGTTATGAAGAAACCCAACTTGTTGGTTATTGCCTTAATATGCAAAAACTTGGGTTTGGGTTAACAAGAAGTGGAGTTAATCATTGTGTCATGGAAATTGTGCGACTTAATAATCGATCACATCCTTTTGGTGAAAATGGGCCAGGTCAAGACTGGTGGGAACGTTTTATGAGGGACCACCCAGAATTATCATTTCGTATACCTCAAAACTTATCAGAAGCACGAGCACAAAAAGCCAATAAAACCGTTGTCACTAATCATTTTAACAAGCTTAAAAAAATTATCGATGAAAATTCTCTTACTGCGGCACAAATATGGAACATGGACGAAACTGGGTTTGTTATCGTACCAAAATTAGAAAAGGTTATAGCAAAAAAGGGCTCACGTCAAATTCATAAAATTGCGCATGGGAATTCTCACGATCATATCTCGGTTGCACCCACAATTTCAGCTGCTGGATCTTTTATTCCACCTTTAATTATTTATAAAGGTGTTCGTACGATTCCTGGTTTATTAGAAGGTGCACCACCAGGAACCGTAATGGGTTTTACAACTACAGGATACATGCGTGAAGACCTCTTCCAAATGTATCTTGACCATTTTGTTAATTCAATCCCACCCACTAGACCCGTATTACTAATGCTAGATGGTCACAAAAGTCATATCAGCTATACAATCGTCGATTTTTGTCGTAACAACGGCATCCTTCTTTATGCACTCCCGCCACATACAACCCATGTTTTGCAGCCTTCAGAAATTCCTTTCGCAAAACTAAAAAAATTATACAGTAAGGGATGTGAAAAATATAGCAATGAAAATAATGGCATAGTAGTAACAAAACGAACCTTCGCAAGAGTTTTTGGCGCTGCTTTCCTTGAAACTTATTCACCACAAGCTATTTGTAGCGCCTATAAAATGACAGGAATTTGGCCATTTGACCCAGACGCTATTAGTTCTGACCGTTTAGACCCTTCATTAACAACTGAACGGTTCGACATCTCACCTTCATATGGCCAACCTTTTGTTCAACCAGCTGAATCGTCTTCGTCAACCCAAATTTCGCCTAATTCAAATCATCCTCATTCCACTTACTTGAATGTTGACGAACTAATGAAAGAAAATATGATGCTTAGGAATGAGAATGGTTTATTGAAATCCCAACTTTCAGCAGTAGAAAAGGAACTAGATACTTACAAAAACCCTGGGACATGTTCTTTGCATTCGGCTCTTAAGTATCTGGCTCCTCGTACTCCGGTTTCAGCAGAAGGTACAGAAGACCAGACAGAATCTGATCAACCTTCTCCAAGGAAAAAAAGAAAGACGCTCCCTTTTGCCCGGCTCCTTACTAATGAAGAAAGTTGGCGTGAACTAGAAGAGTTAAACAAGGAGGCAGAACGAAAATCCGAAGAAGCAAGGCGAAAAAAAGAGGTTGCGGCCCAAAAAAAAGAAGCTGCAGCCCAAAAAAAGGAAGCCGCAGCCCAAAAGAAAGCTGCACGGGAACAACAGCGAGCCCAGAAGACTCAGGAAAATAGGAAGGTCGTTAAAAAAAGATAGGGAAGTATGAAATATATATTTTTTTATTAATGATTAAAATTCGTCAAATTACCCCTTAATCTTAAAATTTCAATTTTTTGGTAATGTATGCAAAAGCGATGATTTATACAGATTTGATTTGTCATACCTTTTTTTTTTAATTAGATCTATTCCAAATATGGCTTAGTTTTATAACCGCAAATTTCCGGAAATTTACATGGGTTAATAAAAGTTTATTCGATAGTACTGTTAACTTCGTCAAATTACTCCTGTCTACTTTATGTCCTATCAGACAATTATGGGAAATTTCAAGTGACACCTAATGAAATAGCTAAAAAATAAATGCCAAAAATTGAATGTTGAGACAATTGGGATCTACAAAAAAAATATTAAAAATTAAAAAAAATGGCTTGGAAGGTAATGTCGGTACAAAGTTTAAGTTTGTTCACTTAGAAGTAAAAATAATGCTAACTCAACTTTAACCACAGTATGTACGGTAGTAGATATAAGTTCTGTTGCAGAATTCTATATAGTAAGGCCATGCAAAGTTAATTATTCATTTTGCATTACATGGAATCTGAAAACTTGGATCAGTTATTCAGATTTTTTTTATTAATTTTTTACTGTAAATTTATAGAATAATCACATTTAAAGTTATACTTTAATTTTGGACAACAAGGAATCAAAAGTATAAGTTGTCAATTATATTTTTTCCATTAGCCCTATCAGACAATTGCAAGAAACTAAGGTCCCATTCAGGTGACACCTAAAAGAATAGCAGAAAAAAATACCAAAAGTCGAACACTTGGCTCAATTGAGATCTAAAAAAAAAAAAAATTAAAAAAAATGGATTAGGAGGTAATGCCAGTATGAAGTTTAATTTTGTTTACTTAGAAATAGAAATCATGATAACTTCAATACTAACTCAACTTTAACCACTGTATGTGCTGCATTAGAAAATAAGCTCAGTTGCAGAATTCTATATAGTAAGTCCATGCAAAGTTAATATATCATTTTGCAGTTATATTTTTCCATTAGTCCTATCAGACAATTACAGGAAATTAAGGCCTTCTTCAGGTGACACCTGATAAGAATAGTGGAAAAAATAAATGCCAAAAACCAAACATTTGGCACAATTGGGATTTAAAAAAAAAAAATTGAAAAAAATTGGATTAGCAGGTAATGTCAGAGTGAAATTTAATTTTGTTCACTTAGAAGAAAAAATCACAATAACTTCAACTTTGCAACTGTATGTGCCACATTAGAAAATAAGTTCTGTTGTAAAATTCTATATAGTAAAACCACGCAAAGTTTAATTTGTCATTTTGTATTCTGAAAACTTGGGTTGGTTAGATTTTTTTATATTACATTTATTATTATGATTTCTATTTTTTTAGTGTAATTTCAATGTAACTTATGTAAATTTAACTACGCTACAATAGATATGTTCTGTAAATATTATTATTTAAAAAAAATAAAAAAAAAAACAAATAAGATGGGTGGCGCGAATGCGCCACCCATCGCACTAGTCTCTTTTTAAATTTCTCTAATTGTTTTCAGCAAAAGCGTTGTCATTGTGCGAAACTTTTTGTTGAGCTTCTAATAAAGTTTCTAACAACAACTGATAATCTTCGGTCAACTCTTAATAACAGCTACTTAATACTCCAAATTTTCCTCTTGCATTTTTTTTTTAGTAATTTTTCACTTGGCTTTTTAACCAATTGTGATCAGTAAATTAGTTGTTTATTCTCTCCAACTGCTATCTTGGAAAAAGGAGGTTATTAAATTGTACTTTAGTATTGTCGTTTTTCTCCGCGTAATCTGTGTGTAAGCAATGGGCTAACACTAATGAAGGAATCTTTTGCGGTGGTAAGCGCGATTAATGCGGAGAACTCTTTCTAAATAAAGTGTAGTTATCTATATATTTTTATCCGGAAATCACATGATAATAATAAAGTCATTACCAGATTTATGGAATTGGACCTTATTCGTTGTTAACGGCGAAAATCGGACGGTTCTACTCAAGGCGTTCGATTTGACGAGACTCAGCTAAAGGTAAAATACGAAGAATATACAAGATGACTTTATTAAATGGACTTTCCAAGGTAAAGAATGATCTAATTTGAATTTTTTGAAACCCGAATTTTATAAATTATATTAATTCTATTTTCCCTTCTTATAATTTCTATTACATTCCATCTCATCTATTTATCATGTGAAATAAAAGTGAAAATTTCTTTCATAGTAAGGGAGGAGGATTAGGGCTGTGAAACGATGAAGTACTGTATGAGAATTTCTTGAAGTACGTACGTATCAGAAAATTAAATACTCCATTTTCTTTTTCGCTTCATTCTGCTAATTTCATTTCGGCTTAAAGTTGAGAGTTTTTTTGAATTTAATTTGTATTTTCACGCTCATTTGCACAGCCTCATCCGGTCTTACCGTTATTAATTTACGGAATGCACACTATGGAATATAATCTACATATAATTTTATATTACGTTAGGCGGATCAAATGATGTCAATTATAGAAAGTGTATGTGAAATGCGCTTATAGAAAGTGCATGTGAAGTGCACTCATAGAAAGGTCAACTGTGTGTTATTTTTTCCAACAATGATTATGCTGCATTAATTCGAAATGCTCATGTTGCTAATTCGAAACATGTAAGCTATTTTTGAAGGATTCGATTTTCAAAATAACGTCCATGAGCGAGGCTTAAGGGATGGAGTGTAAGTGTTTTAGAAAGTCAATGATAATGGGTGACAAATTGAATCAAATAGTAGACAGAAAAGTAATACAAGATTTAAATGAGATATAGAAATTTACCCATAATTTGCTTATGGATAAGTGGATTCAAAGAAATGTATTGCATATGGTGTTGGAAGCCTATATTCGACTATCACGAGAGATGCTTCAATTTTGTGATTGATCAGTATTTCAATATACTGCCAAAACATGGTACAATCAACCTTTCTATAATGAGCTGAAAGTTCTGGAAAAAATTTTTTCGTTATAGAGAATTACTGTTTTAACTCTTTTTATACCGAATCATTATAACATTTTAAAATTTTGAGTTTGTTGTAGAAAGATTCGTTATATTTAGAGTTGACTGTTTTTTTTTTTAAATGCTAACTTTTTACAAATTTATATAAAAAGATACCGTACAGACCGATAATTTTATACATAGAACTAACCTCTACAAAATTCCTGCAATTTTTTTTTAAAAAAATTTCTTATACAAACAATCAAGATTGCTTTTTTTTTTTCCGAATCACTATAACTTGCTATAGAGAAAAACCGACCGATAACTCTATAGAGCTCAGTTCTATGTATAAAGTTATAGATTTGCCCAACTACCACAATCACGAGAAAATGAAACATCTTCCGTCGAGTATTGTATAAAAAACTTCATATTTTGGTAATAAAAATAAATTGAAATAAATAAATTACTGTTAGGGATGGGATTCATTTTTTGTATTAGGTCTGGGCTTTGTAATGGTATTGTAAAATAAACTAAATTTTGTCGTGAACAAGTTTTAATGTAGTATCAAGATTAACGCTCCAGTGATGGATTTGATTAATCATTTACATTTCATTTTATTATCGTAATATTCTGAATTAGACACCGGATGATACAAATATTCATGTATTGTCACATTATAACTAATCAATCGAATCCCATTATCACTATTCACCTTAATTCGAAACGGGAGTTGGTGGAACAGTTGGGAGAAGAAAGATATTTCCGATGAGTAGCCGAAGCAGTTCGAAAATTGCCTGCTTATGTTCGAATCATAAAATTTAAGAATTAAAAAAAAATGATGATAACGATAATGAAAGCAAATAAATTAATTTTAAACTAATTGTCATAGATTTGTCTAGAGCATATGGGGTCTTTGCCTTGAAAATGACCGTACGGGGGCTATGTAGATCTTATGAATAAAAATTAAAATTTCTAGTTATCCAGTAATCCAATTCAAACAAACTTTTTTTTATTTTGTAGAGCTTAGTAAGTTCTACAAAATAAAAAAAAATTATTTGAATTGGATTATTGGATGGCTAGAAATTTTAATTTTTATTCATAAGATCTACATAGTCCCATAAGATCATTTTCAAGGCAAAGACCCCATATATTTATTAATTTATTTACTCGTTAATCCAATTAACTATTATATTATCTTGACTTTATCAAATTACCAAATCCAAGCATATGATCTTTTTAATATAATCCATTAATAAATACCAAAGTTCGATACAATATACAACTATCTAATAAATAAATCGTACGTATCTTAAATATACTATATTTTCGCGAAATAACGGGCATGGGTGTTATTTAAAAAATCGCGCCCCCCTAAAATGGTATGCGAGGTCAAAATAATGCCATGCGCGTCCCTAAATAACGCGCATACCACATATACAGCGGTTTTCTTTTTGCACAGCTACTATATATGATGCACATGCACGTTTTTTGGAAAAACAGGTTATTAAAAAATAAATCTTTGTCTCGAAATAACGCCCATGCGCGTACTCTAATTGACGCGCATATGCCCAAAACAACGCGCAGGTAGGCGTTATTTCGCGAAAATACGGTAAAAATGATAAACATTGTTGGTTAAATTTGTTGCTTTGACTTTTTTTTTTAAAAAACTTTATGTTAAATATATAATAAATATGTTATAAATCAATAAATATATAGATTTTATTTTTACCAAGTCTACCTTTGCTAAATCGATACCCTTTAACTTTTATCCTTAACCTTTTACGTTCGCTTAACAATTTGAATTTTATCGTCCTAGCAGTTTTGTATTCTATATTTACTTATTTTTATATATATCTTTCGTTAGGTAAATAGAATATAAAGGTGGGTGGATTCAGGTGGATTCAACTATTAGAATTAAAATATGCATAAAAATTTCAAGTTTGTTTATTAGGGAATATAGGCTACACAAGCTTAGTGAAAAAGTACTATAAAATGTATAAATTTGTTTAAATGATAAATAGTATTTATCATTCCAATTAACAAGAAATGGAAGTACAAATACCTTTTTTTTCAGAGTTGCGCGAAATTTTTCATTAATTGTCTTGAAAAAAATAATAGTTCAAGTATTTCACTCTTTTATCTTCAAAATGACAGATTATTATCTTATTTGATTGTGTTAAAATTTTGCTGCAAATAAAAAAGATGAGAAGTTTCATTTTCAATATTTTGTTTATCTGTCGCTGTAGAATTGAGAAAAAGGTTTAAGTTTGATATTTTGTTGTAACAACATATTAAAGTTTGTAAAGTCTGAAAATAGAAACAGAAAATGAAATTGTTTGAGTCGATGTTTTTTTTCTGTTGATTTGTAACGAAGTCTGAAGGGCGAAAACCGAATTTGGAATTGTTTTATATGGTACTTTATCGTTTTGTTGATTTATCACTTTATTTTTTTTTTACTTTAATCTTGTGAAAATATATTCAATAATTGTTAAATGGTAATAACGATAAAGGTGTTTGTTCAAGCACCAATTTCCAATCAAGGTTTAATTTATCGTAATTTTTGAACACCAGAACAGTTATCCCTTAAATTGTTTTCCAGCCAAATTTGCCTGGAAATTTTTAAATCATAAGTTATGATAAATATTTTGTACAGTAGCACAAAACTATAAGTAAAAAAGCCCCTAATATATGATATGTAATTATCACTGAAAAGATACAAGTACAATATTAGAAAAAAAAATGATCAAAAGTCTTTCCTATATCACAATATTTTTTTAAAAAACGATGCCATTTAAATGCCTTTATGGATAAAATTCATAGAGCTTCTAATTCCCATATCTTAACATCAAATATAAAGATGCCTTATAATATAACTGATTGTATTTATAAATGTATTATACTCTGTAAGCTGAATAGTGAAAATTTACAATCGAATTATTTCGTCTGTAGAATTAGTTATTGATAGATAAATTGTGTATGAAATAAAAATTGCCCAGAAATAATCTGGTCTGTAAATTAATTGTTGTTAATTAAATTGACTGTGAAATAATTATTTATGAAATGAGTGGTGCCAAATTTTGATTTCTAATAATTTATTATTTGATGTACTAGAATAAACTATAAAGTTTTTGATATTTATCCAGTAAGTGCAAAAATCATTTATTGGTCAAAGTACTTGAAATAATCTACATACCTCTTATCAATTTCTTTTATATACGCTAATTTCAAGTAAACATGACTTGCATTATTATTTTCTTGTATGTGAAATTTCGATGACATTTATTAAACTACATAGAATTAATAAAAGATATATTAACCTTATTGTACTTAAACAATCTATGTAATACCCGATTCATACTATTGATTTTTTTTTAAAAAAAAAAAAATTTGTTACATATAAAATTACATTATACCAATTTTGTACTATTACGATTACTAGAGATTCTGGAAGAATTTGTTCGGTATAGAGTAAATTCGTTATATAACTTACTCTCCCTATACCGAACAGTTTGGTATATAGAGCTAACAGGCTAACCAAAATACGTTTATGCACAAAACCGGGCTTATTTCTGAATTTCTCAGAATTGTATACAAATTTTTGCCTCGACTTTGCTCATCTTTTGTATCGAAATATGTATACATAGTCCTGGCTGATAAAAAAGAGTTCATAAGCGGTATATAAAAATTTACTATCATATTTGAATTTGAGTTCGGTATATCCCTTCTGCCCGATCTGGTTCGTTATAGGTATAGGCAAGTTCGGTATATCAATGTCGACTGTATATAACAGTCATTCAATTCATGGCTTTTATTATATTATCGAGCTAAGGTTAATTATTGTCAATTGAAGCGAATCCTAATAATCGTTCAATTTTTAACAGTTGTCCAGAATTTATGAGAACAGCTGTAAGAAATTTACTCAATTTGTTAACCGAATTTCGTTCGATTATTATAGATCAATCATCAAATTACTAGATGCGATAACACATTCAAAAACTTATTCAGCTTTTATTTTGCAACATGCCCAGAAAATCCCAGAGTAAATATACAATTTAACGATCTGATTTTGAATTTTAATAGATAAACTTGATCTATAAGTTGGAAAAAGAAAAATTTATCGATGCTCAGGAAACTCAGAGCTCAAAATTCATCGATCCCAATCTCTAATTAATATGTAATCTACCTAAAACATGGATTTGACACTCATGTAGGCGTTTAAATTTTGTAAAGGTTATTCTTTAAATTTTATTTTAAAAAAATTGTATGAAAATATTACCAAAATAACGAAAAATAAGACAAATAACTAAATAATAAAAAGATAAATTTAAGATGATAACTAAATAGTATGTAAATATTCGAAAAAGATACATTTTTAATCAACATATTGTTCTGATTCATATCTCTAAAATATATAATTTTCATGAAAAAATTCAGTAGTGTTCATTCCTTTAAAACATAACAGTGAATAGCTTTCATAATTATTTATGGAAAAGAGAAAATGGAGTTTCAGCTTGCAATTTTTATAACAATGATCCAAGTTTATGTCTTAGAAAACTAATTAATTTGTTTTGAGCGTGTTTTTTAATTTAGACCTTAAGTTTGTACTATCATAATATTTTCTTGAATATTTTCTTGAATTTCGAGATTATTTTCTTGGATTTTGAGATTATTTAATTGAACCTCTAATTCGTTAATTTTTTTTATTTACTTAATAGCTCTTGAATTTCTTTGACGTTAAGCACATTAGATAATTTCTTTTTAATTCTCTGATTGTTTTCGAGTAAAAGCATTGTTATTTTGTAAAACTTGTTGAGCTTCTATTAAAGTTTCCAACAAAAATTGGCAATCTTCATTCAATTGGAGTCTTGGTTTTGAAAATGACTATGGGACATAGTAATTACTATGTCTCGTAAGGTCATTTTCATGGCAAAAACCCCAATTTATTTTTAATAAGAACTACTTGATTCTCCAAATTTTCCTTTTTCATTTTTTTGGTCGCTAATTTTATATCATCAAGACTAGAGCTCCTAATACTAGTTGATTTTTCTACTTGACTTTCTAGTCGTTTAGGTTCTTCAATCGTTATATTGGAAATAGGAGTATTAGAAATCTGTAGGTCAGTTAGTTTATTACATTTATTAATCCTTAAATCAGTTAATTGTTGTTGCTGGTCCTGATCCTGTCCAGTACTGATAATATATAGTTGCCGCAAATTAATAAAATCATTAAGATCTAACTCTCCTTCCAAAACAGTACTATAAAATCGATAATGTTGAGGACCGGAATGTTGACTTGGGATTTTACCATTACAATAATTACAATCATCGTGATGTGTAACATGACCACTTTGACATTCTTTGTAGATATGAAGATGTGTTACTCGTGTTCTTTGATCTAACGGAATTTTTGCATTTAACCATTCGTTTGCATTTACCATAATGTATTATTCTTATTAATGAATCTTTACAATGATGTTGAAGAATGATTTTCTGTAAACAGAATATCAGTTAACATTTCTTTTTTTTTTTAAAAAAAAAAAATTATATCAAAAGCTAATGATAAAATCATCGTCATTAGTCTTCATACCAATAGTATTTAACAGATCAATATGCACTTAGGTATTGACGCTTTTCTCTGCGTAACTGGTACAGTAGTATGTGTGTATACAATGGCTAACGCTAGTAGAAGAAAAAACATTTTATGGTGGAAATAAGATTAATGCGGTGAACTATTTTTTAATAAAGTGTTATCAACATATTTATCATTACCAGAGTTTGTGGAATTAGAACTTGTACACAAAACGTACGTACGTTGTTAACGGCTGAAAAAATAGGAAGGCTCTACTCAAGACGTTCGATTTTGGCGAGATTTAATCAAATGTAAGATACCAAGAATACGCAAGTGGACTTTATCAAATGAACTTTCAAAAAGACGGAACTTACTCGAATTATATGAAAACCGAATTTGATAAAGTTTATTAATTTGGGATCTCTATTCTTTTATATTTTATAAAATTTCTATTTCATTCATTCAATCTTATCAATTTTTATCATATGAAATTCAAGCGAGAAAAGAAAATTTTCATAATAAGGGGGTTTAGGATTGTGAAAAGGGGAAGTGCTCATCCAATTTTTCCTATTTTTTGTACGTATCAGCAGGTTTTTGAAAATAGCCCTATGCGTTATCGCGGGGATAACCTGATTTGTGGCTTATATGAAATTGAGGCTTATATGAAAAAGGTATAGTATATGATTGTATGCAATGGAGATTATAGATGCATGTGATAATTTTATATACGCAGAGATTATATACATGTGGGAGTAAATGGTGAATCTCAGTGCTTTCTTTCTTCGCTTGTCTTGTCACTTGTTCTCTTCGGTGCGATTATAATCTGGCTCCCATCCCTCCCGCCCTCTCTCATTCATTGCGCCTAGCACCTAGCGCCCTGCCTGTTGTCATGTGTAACGAGTTGAATTCGCCGCACCATAGCGTGGGCTCGAACTCGTTGATGTCGAATTTTTCGGACACTTGCTGAAATTTTTACCTCAACTATGCTCGAAATTTAGGTTCATTCATTTACATCGGAACTTTTCGGAATTTACTTTCTGCCACCCAAATTACGAATGAAGTATTGCCGAATGTTGCCAAATTAAGTTAACGTCTCCCAACAACCAATCACATTTCAGCCACGTGATCTGAGTGCTTTTTTTTTGTCGAATTATGCGAAGCATATGCGATGCGAAAATTTGGTAAATTATGCGCATATTATGCTTTCACATAATCCTGGACACCCTAGAAGTGATGGAGTGGAGCACTACTCCCATTATGTATCTTCATAATCTCTAATAAAGAGAGTGTTTAATATGAAATCCGAGCGAGAATAATAATTGAATGCTTCATTTTCTTTTGAATTTTTTCTCATGCTAATCATTCTGCTAATCCCTTTTCGGTTTAAATTCAAAAGGTTTCTTAGAATTTATTTTGATTTTCACGCTCATACAGCCTTTGTTGCAGAAACACCTGTGTTTTTTTGTCGTTATTTCAACATCGGGTTCATTTATTTACTTTTTTGGAGAGTATAATTGTTCCGAGCGTGGCCGATTTTGGAGCACGGGGACAGATCATGTATTATGTGCCTTATGATCATGTATCTGGTATCGAAGTACGTACGTACGTACGAATTTGGATCGGTGGAATCAAGCCTCGTGTGTTAAACCTACAAAAGATTTGTCAATCAAGCAAATTTCTGTCTACGCGCTTCAGACATCTATCAGTTTCTGAATACCAGTTTATCTTATCCTTTCAATCTTAGTCGTGATAATGTTTAAGCTAAAATATATCTCTGAATCAATGCAATTTTTATAATCGATAAAACTAATTGATAATATTATTAATATTATTAATATTACCAGCAGTTATTGTACATAAAATTTAGATGTCCTATGCATTGGTGCGTTGACCTCGATGTTACATTAGGAACTTAAAATTATCCGCGATCAGGACAAGATTAGTTTAGTTTTACTACTATTACATGGTTCAAATCTAAATACAATACTGAACTTTCAACCTAGCAAGTTGTTTATTTATTTTTGGTTATTAAATTATGAATGGAGTGAACGAAGTGTATGGTTATTGGCAAGAAATATAGTGTATGGACAATCTATTCTCATTATTTCTATATTTAGATAATTTTTTTGGTCATCGACATATGCATTAACTAAATTACTGTTCAATAATGCGATTTGAACGTCGTCTTACGGTACATACAACTTATATTTCGTTTTTACCTGTTTTATTCTTGGTTCTACCTACCTATATTAACAATTTTATATCATATAAAATTTTCTACATATTTTAAATCTTGTTATATCCACTTTTTTGTTGAACTATCTAATTCATTCATATGAGCAAAAAAAAACTGAGACTTGAAGTTATAACAGTTTACACAGTCAGTCCTCTCTATAAGCACACCCTATATAGTCACCCCTCTATATAAGCCCAATATAGTGCAACAGACTTAAACATAGTAAAAACCTCATTATAGTCACAAATCACTTATAATCACTATCGCCATAAAAAATTTAATTTTTTATCAAAATTTTTTAATAATAAATCCTCCTTATAATCATTAATTTTCTGATTATTCATATTCACGTATTTAAAATATTCTTATTAAAAATTCTTAAATGTTTGACAGCAAATAACTTTTGATTCAACGGTCTGATTTTGATGAAACAACTACCCAAATGTTCGTCTTAGTGAGTTGATTTGATGAGCCCAAGATCGCTAAAATCTAATCACAAAATCCAGAAATCATTAAGGATTTTTGTCACATCATGTGTTAAGGATTGATTTAACTAATCCTTACATCCGAAGTGAAAAATCCTTAAAGATCTAAGGATTCTATGATTAGGTTTGGATGATTTTTGACTTTTTAGAATCGTCTTATTGAGATGAACATTTTGGTATTCGTTTCATCTGATCAGGCTACTGGACAAAAGTTATTCACTGTCAAACAGTTTAGAATTTTTGATAGAAATATGGGTGTCTCATATTAAAAAGGCTCATTTTAACATATACCTCATTTTGAGATTGATTTTTGGACTGATCCGGGATTAGTCAAATTTCACGACTTTGATTGGTTAAAGGTAACAGGTGACTATCGGTTAATCTCGTGATGTGCTTGGCCTTAGACAGCCTCGTATAAGTTTTCTTTTTACATTATCTGCATTTTTTTTATGTAAATCTTTATTTCTATGTCAAGTTGAAATTTTTCTCTTGCGTTAACTTCCTTTTTTGTCGAACTATATAGTTTTCACCTGCGCAAAAAATGAAGCTTAATGTTATAACTTTATTTATATCAAAATTTAATAGCCGAACGAAACCATGACTCGCCTTTAAACAATGATAACTTGACAACTCTCTGATGGAATTCGATGAAATTTTTTTATTTTAATTCTACAAATTTGTAGAATCAAAATAAAATAAGTTTTATCGCATTCCATCAGTTCCATCAGGTATATTTTGGTTTAAAGTTTTAAAAAATTTGCAGCAGCTTCTATTTTGACAGACGTTCTAAACTATGATTCACTTTAAGAAAGACATCTCGACAATCACATGATGGAATTTTTGCTTTAATTCTACAAATTTGCAGAATTAAAATAAAAAAAATTTCATCAAATTCATCAGATGATTGTCGAGGTATCTTTGCTTAAAGATGAGAACGACTATTAAATAGAGGCTGCAGCAATTTTTTTTAATTGTCCGTCGCTACGCTCCGGACACGTTTTTGATACATCTAAGCCACATAAAGCTTCCTTTTTGATGCATCAAATAAGGTACTGTATTAATTTGAAACTGATNTAAAATTTTTCAGGTCATATAAATGGCACATCACTACCCAATTACGTGCATGTCAATTTTTGGGCCAGTCAATTTATATATTATACCAGTACGATCACGTTTCTTGTGTAACAAGGAATGTGGAGGGATGGTTTCCGTTCAACTTTTTTGATGTTCGCTATGCTGATTTTTGAAGAATCCTTTTTTAGTATAGGTAATGGTTTTCATTTTTCTAAATCAGGCAGGGTTATGGTGATTCTGACGACACGGGATGACAACACGTGCATGTGTTATGTATATTAAACAATGGTGTGGGAAATATATTCGTAACTGTGTGTAAATATGTTGTAATCTGTGGATTATGTACTGTACTTGTCAAAAATGACATTTATATGTTGTAATTGACTAATAGTATGAGAAATTATGCCTGTTTAATATTGCTAATTGTATTCCTAATAAGGGAGTTATGTAATCGATGTTCGATTGTAATCAGTTATCGATACTGTTAAAATGTTTTTTGGCACTTTGCCGTATTTGATTTGCTATATCCAAAAACCGTAATCAGACCATGAGAAAATTTAAAATATGATCAGTTATGACGATTCAATGTCGTAATAGATTCGTCATAATTCATAATGATTTATCACTATGAATTAATAATAAAAAATTGACTTTTGACTGTTACGCACGTTTTGTATTTTTTTTGATATTTAAAAAATCAACTTCCGTTCGTCGTGCGCACATTGTATCTTTGAGATATGGACAACATTAATAACATGCGTTAGTGAGTCGCATACTGTGTATCGCCAGAATGGTGGGTTTATAACGGCAAATCATGATAGAAGCTATAATAATTCCAATGCGAACTAACTCACCCTAACCACATATTGTGATTATTAGAATAGCGAGCAAGTTTTGTAATTTACAGTAATTCTTGATAGAAGCCACAATAATTTCGTTGCAAACTCAACCTTAAAACATATTATATACCGAGTAAGTTTGTAAAAGAATTTTTATAGTAATTTATTACGATAAAATTTCAGGTTATTGTATAACAAGACACTAACAAAATAAATACGTATGTCTGTGCGTAGCGCAAATTTTAAATACTGCCGGGCACAGCATATATAATGCGTTTTAATGGTACGTTGTGGAAGTGGTGATAATCGGTTAACAGATAAAATACTACAACAACACCACTATCTCTTTATTATCCACAGGATCATCCTCCACGCTTTTCTTTATCCAGTCATTAACTCCGTCAATTTTCTTTTCACCTCTACCCTTTATTTCATTATACAAATTTATCCACCTTAATCCTCATGTTGATTATGCCCATTTTATCTCTTTCAATTACCCTCGCCGCTTCATCATTACCAGCAAAATGTCCATCACGGCAAAATATTTCATCAGGAGATTCATATTCGTAATGGTAGGTATATCTTATATTTTCATCACGTATTTCTTTGACATTTCTCATTCCAATACTATCGATTATAGCTCTACCGTCTGGAGCTTTATCCCATTATCAGCATTTTCGACTCCAACAACAGGTATGTAGTGTCCCTTAATTTCCGTTTTTCCTATTTCAACATTATTTAACTTATCATTTTTAATTAATGCTTTGCCGCTTCTTCTGTAAACTCATCCATCTCACAACCACTACGATCAAACTCTTTATCGCACCTCCTTTCCACCATAAATTCATCGTGTCTGGATACTTTTAAATCCGATTCAATCGCAAACGATTTCCTTTCAACATAATCTTTGCTTCGATTAGAAATCGGTCACATTAGTACTATCAGACACAGCAGGTATGTTGTATTCATTAAACACCGTCTTTCTTGTTTCAATATCAACATCAATTAATTTACTATCATTCAATCCCTTTTTCATACGACTACCACTATCATCACCTTGATACCTGGCTCCAATATCAAACCCCTCCTTCGACTCCTCTTGTATTAATGTATTCACTATTCCATCCATTTCACGAGCTCCGTTATCCTTCGAAATCGTCGTCATACTTCACACATTCAGCTCCAGGTATGTTTGCTTTTTCTGTTTGTCCACCCATATTTACATTACTTTCTCTAATCTCTTCAATTGATTTTTCATTATTATCGTCATTTCGATGCTTACGTCCAAGATCAGGTAGGACATTTCCTTCAAAATCGACTATATCATCACCAGCAGACACTACTGGTATGTTCTCTTTTTCAATATTTGCTAGCTCGCTTTCATTATTACTTTGCATATTTAAATCAGTATTATTAATACTGTTTATTCTGCTATCCTTATTAAATTTAGCAACACGACTTTATCATCAGATTTTATCAGAATAGTCTTAATGTCGATTTCTTTATAAGATACGTTGGATATTGCAACTATTGCAACATTCTTATCAATTATTTTTCCCTTATCGAATACTAATCTATTTTCATATACTAGTTTAGGCCCTACAAACGATTCTCCACCTTTAACATAATCCAAATCCTGTTCAACTACCTTCTTTTCGTCCTTGTCACGTTATTAGATTTAGGTAAGTTTTCGAAAGAGACTAACTAATTCTACTATTACATTCGTTCTGCTTATATACTATATTTTAACTTTTAACTACTATAATTACATTATTTGATCTAGGGTCCGTAATCGGGCCGGGCTACCCGGGCCCGAGCCCGACCCGATCTGCAAAAATTCTGGGCCGGGCCAGCATTTTTAGGCCCGTAATTATAATGAGCTGGGCCCTGGCCAAGCCCGCTAAAGTACCGGGTCGGGCTGGGCTTATAAAAAAGCCCGTAAACTCCAAAAAGCCCGGTTAACTGAGTTATACAATTTTAATTTATATTAAGAATCTACTTATTATATACCATATCACGGTAACGATTGAGGTAAGAAATATATTAATTTAAATTTTAAATACACGTAAATAAAATAAATTATTACTAATGATACTTTATTCTCATTAGTTTAAAATGTAATACGAATGCTAACTCAACAGGTATAATGTCGATAAATATGGATAGAAATGGAATGATTATTTAATGTAAACCGGTATAAAATCAACAAGGTTTTTAGTGTATCTCCTAATTAAGTAAAACTTTAAACTTAGCTGCAATTCGCTATTTAATCAATAAAATACTTTTTTTTATCTGCAAAGATAATTCAAAATATCTGTTCTTTGTCTTTGCGATCTTAATTTTTGTTTCTCCATTAGGCTAATGATCATGCTTTTTAATCGCTTATTCCAAATGGGAACTTTTTAATCGCTTATTCCAAATGGGAATAGAAACATGTGGAAATAATTTAGATATAAAAAAAAAAAAAATTTGAAATATGAATATGGATTTAACCATTATCGAAAGTTCAAGTGAAAGTTCTAAA
>QKWP01000142.1:386894-428022 GCA_003550325.1 Gigaspora rosea | reverse complement strand
GCTAATTATCGGCCAAATATTATTCAATATCGGCCAAATATTATTCAATATCGGCCAAATATTATTCAAATATCGGTCAAATATTATTCAAATATCGGTCAAATATTATTCTAAAGAATAAAGAAGATATGTTAAAGACTAAATAATCATTAAAAAATATAACCAATATATCAGTACAATATCGTATAAATTATGAAAAAATTTGTAAAATAGCCAATACAATATCTTCTTATGATTTATCTAATCGTGAATTTATCACCAAAATATCAATTTAAATATCTGCCTTGTATCTTCTTTATAATTTCACTAATCTTCATACGGATATATGAGTATTTTTTACCGACTTATAACCGATATGCAACAAATTTTCAGCCTATTTTGATCCCCTATCAATCTGCATCATATCGGCCTGCAATCTTCATAGACGATTTTTAGATGATATTAGGGTAATATTTTTGATTTCGACCAGTGTAATTATAGCGTTTAGGTCTGTTCTTGTGCCACATACAGGAATTATGATAAGTAACATGCTTTTTTAATGCTTCGATGATTGGAGTATTACATCTAGAGTAAGTAGTAAGTAATTAGGTTTTTTATTTATATATTTGTTGATATATTTATTGGTTTTGTAGACATTGGCAATTACCTTAGACAACGCAAGCAATAATAATGCTGCAATAACTGATATAAGGTGTAGACTTAGTGAACAAGACATACTTATTGCAAATAGAAGCTTTTTACATCAATGCTGTTGCGCCCACATTTTAAATCTAATAGTTGTTGACGGGCTTAAAATGTTGAAAAATATTGTTAACAAGGTAAGCAAATTGTTTAATATCTTTAAGTCAATTGTTAGTATTATGAAGTCAACTCTTTTTAAATCACACCGGGTTCCAATTATCGTTTGTTATTATGT
This sequence comes from Gigaspora rosea, assembly GCA_003550325.1. Classification (NCBI taxonomy): domain Eukaryota; kingdom Fungi; phylum Glomeromycota; class Glomeromycetes; order Diversisporales; family Gigasporaceae; genus Gigaspora; species Gigaspora rosea. The sequence goes on along the minus strand of QKWP01000142.1, from coordinate 427,106 downwards.
AAGCACAACAATTTCCGCATTTAAATTGATATTGGATCATGCAATAATCAATATCACGATGATTGGCTGAAATGTGCCATTGCACGGCATATATCAACCAATACTAATCGTTGCATGACCAATATCAATTTAAATAGTATAGACCTTAACACATTTTTAATTGTACGAATAGTATTGAGATTGCTCTTTAAACCTGTAACCCTGTAACCCTATAACCCTCAGAAAACAACACGACGATAGAAAAGTAAAAATAAGGAATTCGACGATCATATTAAAAATTTTAACTTAAACTACAGAATACAAAATTGTAGCAATAGATTATGAAAATATAGTTCCAAATGAATCAAATAGCAGTGAAATATGAAAATATAATCGAATAGATTCTTTTTAATAGATTAGCAAAAATTGGTGGTAGATTTTTAGCATCCTGATTAGATGGTATATGATATTTAAAACTCCAAACAAAATAATTATTGAATCTTAAACAAATTATTCATATCTTATATAGTATAAGTTCCTAGGTATATTCTTTTAATATATTGTAGTATAGTTTTCAACACGGCATATGTATTATAGGGACAAATATGAGGTAGTATATATGATGTGGTTTAAAGAGAGTTGACTTACTTACACGATGGATTGGTATTATAGGTTCAAGATTGTGTGAAATGAATATATAGCTCAGAACGTCAGGAGCAAACTTTTGAGGATCTTATTATTGGGTGCTGTAATGAACTTGTTTCGAGACACGACCAACCCTCGACGTAATCACCAGTTGGAACTCAACATATATTATGCGGCATCCACTATCCCTTATAAAAATATATTTGAACGTTTGTCATTACGAAATACCAGCTTTGAGTTGATCGTACCTTCAAATGAAGATTGGGAAAGAGCGGAAAGTCTATGTAACTTTTTAAAACTGTTTCATAAAGGTAAATATTTACTGTTGATTATTGTATATTTTGTATGAATATGGCTTTCAATTAATATTATATTTCAATGCAGTTACTAATCTTATATCAGGAAGCACCTATTCGACTGCAAATTTTCTTCCTCAATTATTAAAAATTAGGGTGCACCTCGAACAGAATTCTACCAATTTGGATTTTTTTCTTTATCGAATGTCTGAACCAATGCAATCAAAATTCGATAAATACTGGGCTGATACAAAAGATATACACTGCATTGCATCAATGTTAGATCCCATCTACAAAATGTTATTGCTAACTTATATGTATAAATGAAAGATAAATTTATCACATACTGAAACTGAAGAAAGTTAGCTTTGATTAAATCGAGGTAATTTTATTTCACTTCGACGAACATTTCACTTAGCCGACATCACATAGGTTAGTAGGGTTAGGGTTAGGGTGCCTATGCTTGTTTTTACTTCGTTTATATCTGTTTTTGTTGGAGTTATTTTTAAGTTATCTAATTTATTATTTATTTTATTGATTTTAGTTTAGCATTTTATTAGTTGCGTGATGTCGACTAAGTTCAGTAAGGCGGATCCTACATATTGTTTTTATTTCAAAAATTATTGTTTCAAATTTAGTATATTAATTCGATTATTACTGTATTATAGAGCTATGATGATTTACAATTCAACATACCTGCGGTATCAGGCTTATTCTAATACTACATTAGCAGAAAATTTTTCAGTCATTCTTGAGGACGAAGAAATGCACGATTTCAATTCCTTTCTTGAAGACAATGAAGCTGATTTTAATCAAAGTGAGGTGAATGAGTTTGAACAGTACCTTACTGATCCGCATTTTCCCCATTCACGTTCAGAGCCGTTCGATGTTCTAGCCTGGTGGAAGGCAAATACGCAAAAATACTCTTCGGTCTCAACAATGGCAAGAGACATTCTTGAGATTCCTGTAACATCTGTTGCTTCCGAATCGGTTAATAAGCTTACAAGTTTATAGTTATTTTTTTTTTAAGAATAAGGCTAACTTATACTTTATTTTTAGGCTTTTAGTACCGCTGGAAGAATAATCGATGAATATCGTTCCAATCTTATTTCGGAGGCAGTTGAAATGCTAGTATGCGGTCAAGACTGGTTAAACAGTATGGAAAAGTGGAGCCAGAACAATAATTAAATGAATGATTTTTTTTTTATGGAATAGCTATTATTACTACCATATTTTCAACATCATTAGATAGAAAAAGTATGCACAATGAACCGGCTTCGCAGCCACCGATATCAGATACAAGTAGTTCTTGAAACAAGAACAAATGCATATATAGTGAATTAATTGATAAAATATATATGAAAGACAGCAGATTATTGCAATTCAAAGCTTTAATATTACATTAATAAATAATTGATAATACAATTACATTCGTGGCTAACTAAAATGAACTTGCATAGTACAAATTTTCAAATTTTAGAATTCAGGTATATGCGGGCTACGGGCCGGGCCGGGCTTACCCAAAGCCCGTCATGGCCTGGACCGACCCGTGTACTGAATTTTCTAAACGGGTTTTGACCCGAGCCGGCTTAAAAATATTTTGTCAGGTTTATGAAAACCCGGCCCGACCCGGCCCATTACGGAACCTAATTTGATCGTCATTTGATCATGAACCTTAACTAATTACTTATTATTATGTATGTGCATTAGTACATTACTGATCTATGTAATCAACCCCTCGATTGATCGCGTGCATCACGTGCACAAGCTATTGATCCATCGCTCACCTTTTCCTTTATTTCCATGCAAGTTTGCTGTGTACGTAAATCACCATGATACTATCCACTATTAAGGTCCTCGAACTGCTACTGCAGCTGCAGAACCTAACTATTCACTAATAGGGACCTTGCACTGCCACTACAGCCACGGAGCCCAACAACTTACTACAAATATCTACTAATACTTATCGGGCTTTTAAAATAGGGAAGTGGACCAGAGATATCAAAAAAATTCATAATAATAATGTTTCGCTTCATTGGGTATTAGTGGATTGATCCTTGATAGTAATAACAAAAATACATGACTGATACTGATCGGCTGCTTATGCAGCCAATCAGTATCAGTCATGTATTTTTGTTATTACTGTTAAGGATCAATCCACTAATACAAGTGACCAAAGATATCAAATGATCAAATATCTTTTCCTTTTAAAACATAGTATGTAACACTATTATAACATTTGTGAAAATAATAAAATCAAGCATTTTACTTAACAAAATCTTTATGTAAAAGTGAACTGTTTGTTCTGGTATGCTGAGATTCATTTTGCTCGTGTTAAATTTCCAAAAAAACAGTATACCTTGATAGATTAATTGAACAAAATATTCTGAAACCGAATTATTGCCAAATCACTGATCGTGCTGGTCCTGCGCAGCTATCTTATTAATAATATTACTTATGTATTGATCTGCATTGATCTGATTGGCCATGCAGATACTCGTGACTTAGATATCATGATTCATATGCATATATATGATACATATGGGAAATTTAATTGGACAATCTGGTGACACCAATATTCCTTTTATAAGAAGATATAATTTTCTAGATCAGATTCAAGACCACTAGCATAATGGCATGATGGGCTTGTATGGTTAGTATAAAACAGAAAGTCCTGGGGTTCAATACCCGAGGTTGCCAACCGCTTTTATAATTTTTAAAATTTTTAATTAACCAAAAGAGAGTAGAGTGTGTGCGTTAGGGGTACGTCAAGTGTAACATAAGGAGAGCATGCTGGTAGAATTTCCAATATAAATTAATTGATAATCCGCCAGTCAACTGAAGAAATTTTTGATGCAAATCATATATATATGGGGCTCAAATTGAAGTTTTAAGGTCATATGCAAAGTCGATAAATTTTGTATAAACATTATGTAAAAGTAACACAAATAATAGAATAATACCACACAGTTTTATCTTTAAAATCGCTAAGCATAAAAGTTTTTTATTAAAAACTTTACTTTGGGTGAACGCGGCATTTCCTATGATAAATATATTGGATTATTAGATTACTAAATACTTATAAATGCTTTTTTATCACATTTTAACTTTACATTTACTTTATTTTATTTAATATTTTCGAATTAGAGTCTTTGAGAGTTAGACGTTCCAAAAATCAGTCAAGACAAGCAATTTAAAGATCTACCTATTACAATTTGCATGAAAGAAAATAGCTAAATTTTATAATTAAGTAAGCTATTATCTTGATTTTTTAATTTAAACTTTTATTTTATTTCGATTTCCATCCAACCCTGAACTAATAAACAGATCGTCAGGTTCAACCTCTAACTCACCCAAACCCAGCAAGAATCGGTCTTATTCGTTGGAATTCGTTAGATTTATACCGTGTGAAAGGCCAAGGAGGTTTTATTCTTTGAAAGTCGCCGAGAATCATGATTTGGAGTGAATGGTTGATCAGTGTTGCATGTACCAGTATAAATCTAGAAGTGTTAATAGGTTTTGAAAAGCAGGTAAGCTAACAAAGACAAAAGCAAGAATATACCAGAAGCCATAAAGCGAAGACTGGAAAAATGAGAGATCAGAACACCTTGACATCGTTAGTTGAAAAGGTAATTGAAATCGTGAAGAACTTGAAATTGGACAAGGACATTGTAGATTACGGTTATGAGATCTAGGTACTTATAAATCGTGATACCACTTGCAAAATAACGAATAATGAAAGTCTGTATCAATGGAATAGAACAAGAAAAGAAAGGTGACAAACCTGAAGTGAAAGTTGGTCGGTTTCTTAGATTCGTGAAGGCGTTGATTAACGATTTTTTTATTTAAAATAAGCTAAGTTTATAAATAGTTATTAATTTCAATTTAATCGCGTTAAACATTTATTAACAAAGTATTTAATAAGATCAAGGAAAAGAAAGACTACCCTTGTCGCCCAATTATCAAGATGACAACAATGCGGTTGTGCTAAAACAATGAATATGGGGTTTGCCTTAAAAATGACCTTATGGGACATAGTAATTACTATGTCCCATAAGATTATTTTCAAAGCAAAGATCCATATCTTCAAAATCAGAAATGAATGTATATAGTTGGACGCTATCATAATGCATTCATTTATTATCAAAATCGGTCAAGTAGATGGTATATATATCCTTGGACATTGTTGTTGAAATGGAATTGGCCTAGAAGAATGAACACAAAGCATTTATTAATCGCCAAAATTCGTTGACGTAGGTAAAGTTGATGAAATGTACTAAAAGTACATATTTTGCTTTCATCAATCATCAATTTCCTGTCTTACTTTTACTCTTTTATTGTTATTCACAGGATTCTCCCACCTTCAGTAGATTTCAAACTATATTCAAAAGCCATTGGAAGTATCTAATAGTATTATCCAAGTATAGTTGCTGTCCAAACCTAACTAGTTGGGGCTTTCTAGAGTATAGTCATGATTTGGGACTAGTTAAAGCGTGAAACTTGTTCTAAACTTTTGCCAATCACTATATCGAAATCACGGGAGTAATACCCTGACCATATGTGAATAAATGGAAACATTATTTCTGTCAATCCCCAACAGATCAGGATATTATAACCAGTTTGGACCTGGATGGCAACTATAGATCCAAGATCATTTTTTTTGATTGGATCAACAGATTTCTGGCACTATCTAATGCTTTTTTTAATTTGTTTTGGTTTTGTTTTTTTTTATTTTTTTTTATTAAAATTAATTTTTTTTTTAATATCTATTTTTGTTACCGGCATTAATAATTTAGAAATATTTAATTTCAATATTCATGTTTTGTCTCTTCAAGGAGCAATTGTGGTTTTTAGATTTCTTACGCCGTATGTATGCACATACGTAAATTCGCAACATATTTCTGATTAGAAATTTTTTATCATCATATGGGTTGAGTCAATAGAGTATTTTTTTTATTATTGGAGTTTAATATTATGTAGAGATGTGATCCTTTGATAGACAATCCGTATTAACTATTCAAAATCCGTATTTTGTGTAATCCGTGTAGATAAACTATTGAATTTACACAAACTATTTAATTTAAGTTATGCGAAATGATATCAGAAATATCTTAATATGTGTAATCCATACAATCTGTATGCATGCTACTCGAACTATAGTTAACTATAGATAACTATTAAAACTATACAAATTATAGATTCTATAACACAAAATTCAAAATTTTTTTTTTTTAAATTCTTTAGATCATTTTTGAGGGTGGGTTTCTAAAATCGCGGGTGGGTGGGTCTCTAAGCTAGCGGGTAGGTAAGTTTCTAAAAGTAAGTAGGTGGGTTTCTAAATTGTAGATTTCTAACTAGCGGGTAGGTGGGTTTCTAAATTGTGAATTTCTAGCTAGAGGGTAAGTCTAATAGATTTTTTAAACTAGCAGGTGGGTTTTTAAACTCGCAGGTTGAAGATTCAAATTATAGTTTTGAATCACAACTAGTTTCTAAATTGCTATAAGCTCTGATTCACGAGTAGGTTTTTTATTTTGTATGGGTTTCTTGAATTTGTGCGATATGTAAAGCATATATCAGATAATAAAACACCCAAACTCGTTCAGTACTAACTGAAGAAATTTAATCCTTTGGAATTATAGATAGACTTTGTATTATCTTGTATTAAATTAAATTTTGTATTATATTTTTATTATTTTAAATATCGTTATGTCGCGTAAATAAACTTAATATTACATCAATCTTTATATAATTTGATGTACGAACTATATCTTATTTTTTACATAAAAAAAAAATTGTTTAAATATATTGTCGATGATTTATTAAATTTTGTATTAGTCCACGCAACGTTAATTTTTCATTTTGCATAACCCGCCGACCCAATTTTTCCAAAAAAAAAAAATTTTTTTAAATTCCTATTGTGACAATTATTCCATTTTTGCCATTTAATTTTCCTCCGGTGTCACCCGATGATGACCTTAATTTTGAAAAAAATACAAAATTTTCTGATTCCAAGTTATACAAACCGAAAAATTAAATTTGCGTGGCCTTATATGTGAACATGAGCTTATTTAATTTATATGATATTAGATTAAAAAAAAAAAAAAAAAAAAAAAAAAAAAAAAAAAAAAAAAAAAAAAAAANTTTATGCAAAACGAAAAATTAACTTTGCGTGTCCTAAGAACATTTAATGATTTTATTACATAAATCAGCAAAACAAGTTCACAAGACAAGAACATGAGTACTTATTTACCATTACATACAAATTATTACATTCTCATTAATCAATTCGTTCAGTTTGTGAGTATAAAAAACATTTATAGTTAAAAAAATATGCTTATTTATCATTACGTGTAATTTATTTCATTCGCATGAATCTAGTCGGTGAGTAAAAAAAAAAAATTAGGTAATTTTACTACATAAAAACAGCACAACAAATTCACTAAACAAGAATATAAATTCTTATTTACTATTACGTTTAATTCATTTCATTCGTACATTAATTTAGTCGGTGAGTATAAAAAACATTTAATAATTTTACTACATAAAAACAGCAAAAAAGTTCACAAAGCAAGAGCACAAATATTTATTTATCATTACGTACAAATCATTTCATTCGCATTAATCATCCTGTTCAGCATGTGAGTATAAAGAAAATTTATTCATTTTACAGAATAAAACAGCAAAAACAAGTTAGCAAAACAAGACCATAAATACTGTACTTATTTATTATTACGTACAAATCATTTATCAATTCATTCAGCTTGTGAGTATAAAGAACATTTAATAATTTTACGAAAAAAAACAACCCAATACAAGTTCACAAAACATGAAAATAGATAACATAAATATTCATTTACCATTACGTACAAATCTTCGCATTTGCATTAATTTAGTCGGTGAGTATTAAACCTTACATTCACATAAAGTTGATGCGAAATAAAACATAATAAATATATTTTATAGAAATCTAAATATGGAAAATGTGCACATTGTAAAGAACATAACACCTGGAAAGCATGGTGTCTATAATGTGACCATGAAATTACAACAAGATGGACAAGTGGAAATAAGGATGTTGATAAATTTATGGAGTTCCAACTTAGAACTTTTGCATATGAAGATGCAATTGAATGGATCCCATTTGATAGATTATCTAAATTATCAAATGTTGAATTAATTGGTAAAGGAGGATTTGGTTCTGTATACTCAGCAATCTGGTTGGACGGCATTCGAAAGATTGAAGAAATTAAAAATATTGAAGATAATGATAGTGATTATGATTATGGTGACTCTTATGACAACTATAAGAGATCACGAAAATTAAATAGTATCGTTGCACTAAAGACCTTGTCAGTTCTTTAAAAGAAGGGTGTTAAGTCAGTATTTAGTTCACCAATTTGTTAAATAAATAATAAATTAATACGTTTAATTAATTTACAAAATTTGAAAATCATATGAAATGTCATATGTACAGTAGTCAATTTAAGATATATGGATTAACTCAAGATAATGAAAATAAATACTTGATGGTATTTCAATATGCTAATATTGGAAATCTTTATAAGTTATTACGACAAATTTTCAAGATCTAACTTGGAAGACTAAATTAAAATTACTTTCTAAAGATTTATATCTAATTCATGTTGCAGGATATATTCATGCAGACTTTCATAGTGGTAATATTTTGTTGGACAAGCATATGGCACTACTTTGAAATCTTACATCGCAGAACTAGGAAGATCCATGAACATTATTCAGAAGGCGAAATTTATGGAGTTATGCCTTATGTTGCTTCAGAGGTCTTATCTGGTGAAAAGTTTACGAAAGCTGCAGATATTTATGGTTTTGGAGTTATTTATGTCAGAGATATCAACTGGACAAAAACCTTTCGACGGTTGTGAACTTGACAACAAACTTGCGGTAATTATTTGTAAGGAATTAAGGTCAGAATTTGCTTGTGGAACTCTGTATTGTTGTATGGAATTAGCTAATAAATGCATTGATTCGGATCCTCAGAAAGGCCTATTTCTTATGACATTTCGGGTAGACTTCAAGAATGGAAGAAAATTCAGATGATTCTTAGATGCAGATAAGATAGTTAAAACATTGCCATTTAATTTTCCAAAACATTCAGATAATATGTAAGTTATACTTGCAAATTAATCGATACTAGGAAATATTATTTGCCATTAATGGTATTTATTATTTTAAATAATTATGCTAAATATTTAACTATTTCATTTGTATTTATTTTAGATTAATTTTAAAACTTATTTTTAGCAAGTATACCTATTGATTTTGTTGAAATTCCTGATAGTAAGTATTATGTTAATTTTATTTATAGTTAATTGGATTTATTAAATTTATTATTTATTTAAAATAATAATTAAATTATTAGATTTATAAGTATAAATTAACTAATTATATGAAATTTTTAATTGGGTTTCTTTTTTTAAAATTTTTATACTTGTTTATTATAAACTTTATTTTTGAACCTCATTTTAAATTCTAAAAAATATATGTAAAAAAATACTTTTAAATTTTGTATTTATTAGTAGTTTATCTATTTTATATGCCATTAATAATAGCTTTTATTAATTCAAATCTTAATAAATATTAATAATTACAAATTATATATTAATAAATTACTTTATATTTTAACAAAAACAAAAAATTTTTGTTTTATTTGTAAGATATATAAATAATAAGATATTTAAGTTTATATATTCGATTTTCAATATTTATTTTTAGTTTGTAAGTAAAAATCCATGAATTTTAACCTATACCTGTAATTTCATTTTATTAATTTAGTTTAGTTCGTAAATATAAAGAAAATTGATTAATTTGAATAAGTACATGAGTTCATTAATTTTTACTAACTTAATTATTTTTAAATTATATTAAGTAGCGCATAAGTATAAAGAACTTTTTTTTTCATCAAAGTATTTAAAGGTAGGGTTTCAAAATTAAAACAGTGAACCTTATTTTTATTTTCCGATTTATAATTTGACATAGTAAAAACGCTATTTAAAATCCTACTTATTTTGAAATCGCAACTTATTTGTTAATTTTGAAACCACTCAGTACTATTATTTCATCACTTGCATTGATTTAGCAAGTTTAAGAATAACTACAATAACTATTAATTTACGTATTTAATAAGATATAAATTCAACTACTATTGTATATCTTATATTGTAAATAAAGTCTATGAATACTTAACAACTAATTACATTTTATTCGTGTCAATTTAATTCGTAAGTGTATATGAACGAAAATTTTGATGAGAATGTTGTGATCGTTAAAAATTAAGTGTTATAATAGAATTACATGTATAATCAATTAATGAGTTTATTATCTTTAAGCACTATATCAAAATATTAATAAGCAAGGATGCAAATAACAAATCAAATAATCATATAATTTAATTTTATCATGCTTTTATAAGACGGTTTCATAGAATTTCATAATAAAAAAAAATTAATAAACCAATCACATATAATCGTTCAATTAAATTTTATTATATTTTTATATCTTAATCCCGGAAATACGCAATATCACATAAATGATTGGATCAAAATTTATTAATTTTTATCGTTAATTCATAATCATCACTCAAATCAAACAATTCCGTCCATATGTATGAGGAACATTAGAGTTAATTTAAATAAATACTTAATTCATGAACCTTTACTAATTTAAATGTGTTAAGTTAGCACTTATGTATAAAGGAAATTCAGTGAATTAAAATCTTTTCTAATGATGTATTTACACGTTTGGAAAAAAAGGCATTTAATAAATGCTAATTTAGATTTACAGTAGTTAAATGTGAAGAACCATTAAAAAAATAATTAAAGCGTCTCAGGGTTCCATGAACCTAGTGTCCTCAAAAATCGGTTAAGATCAACTACATACGTATGTTTAAACTGAACATTATAATTCCACTTGTTGTTGCACGACATTACATTTCTTTTATTATTAAATATTTATTATCAAATAATCGTATATGTTTTCTTTTTGAGCAACATCAAAATTTTTTCAATGATTTTCATTTATTTTTCACCGAAAATCGTATTAAATACAAAATAATAGAAATATTTTACGTTTGAAAAGAAAAGACATCGTTATTTTATTTAAACAAAAGAAAATAAAGACAATATTATAGGTATAGTTTATAAAATTTCACAAAGGCAAAAAATATAGAAAATTTTTAATAGATTGTAAATAATTTATCTGTTATGTTATCCAATTTTATGGTTATAAATTTATCAATTAATTATAAGAAAGTCGGTATTGAATAATGTTGAGGCAAAGTACTGAAGCAATCGAATTGAAATAATATTTTATGAAAAATATATTTTATTTTGCTTCAAAATATAACAATTATGAAAAATATTATACTAAATCTTTAATAAAAAGATAACTTTAAGAAAAAATAGAATAGCCATAATCCAATACTTTATTTAATCATATAATAATAATACTGTATTATTATTAAATTATCGAATTCGACGCGTATTATGTATTTTACAATTAATAAAAAATTTTTTTTCTAAAATTATTTTTTTTCTATAAGTCGTTTCTAGTTATTGTATTAAGCATCAGGGTGTAGGAAAACTCGTGATAATCATATTCGAAATAGATGAGATACGCATTGAAAAGTTTTAAATATAAACCATCTTTTTTATTTAACATGAATACTTGCAAACAATTAACGTGGACAATAAGAGTTTATAATCCTTTATAAAACATGTGTTTGATACAGCATTGGGGATATTCGAATCCGGTAACCTCCGGGACGACGTTATATACAGCGTAATTTTGTAAAAACAAGAATTTTCGGGTCTAAGCAACTTAAAAAAAGAATAATAATCGATACAGCACTTTACTAACAAAATAACTTCCTAGCAAGTGCCTCTTTAAACAAACCAAGTTGAATCGTGCGGAATCACGCAATAAAAGGTAGATATACTAAGAGTTGACATATTGTCTACCGTATAGCAGAGGAATAAAAATATATTGTATTGCTTAATTTATAAACTTTACGCGTTTTTTGGTTTTTTTTTCTTTTATTAACAAAATAATTAACTTGTTTATTTCATTTATAAACTTAAGTAGAAGTTATTTTATTCTCTATAAGATGGTTTATTTCATTTTATATATACGATAGCATAGTTTTTTTATATATAGGATAGCATAGTTTTGTTAATTATAGATGAAGTATAAAAAATGTTAGAAAAGGCTGTGTAGCTTGTTATAAGAAAGTTTTTTTTTAATAAAATTCTTACGTTTATAAGCTATATTTTAACCTGGGTGAATAGTTTTATTCGTTTACAACGCGAGTTAATTTGCTTTGAAGTTACGAAAGTTGCAATATATAAATTGCGCTCGTTTGATTGGTTTGTTTAATGATTATCTATCTGTTTGATATAAAACCGGTTTATTATTGGCCAACTACCTCATAATCATACCCGTGCATTTGCATTTCCGAAAAATGGCATGCTGTTTGATACTCACGTGCAGACGTTTGAATTTTGGCACCCGGAAAATGTGTACTAGGTTGGGACAGAAAATAAGTCTTCAATTTTTATAATAATGATAATACCGACTTTATTTCAATTAAATAACGAAATTTAGCAATTTATAATACGTATACAACTAATATAATAAATTTGAATTTTGATATTCTAGAAATATAACTAGTTTATTCCTTAACCATTGCAATTCTTGCCGTAAAAAAAAGTTCGCTATAAAAATCACTACTTTTCTTAAGAAACTACGCCTCTTTTATACTGAATATAAAATCAAAAATTTTGATTCATTATATCCAGAGTTCGCTATAGAGAGATTCATTGTAAGAAGAAATTACTGTATATACTCTATTAATGTTAATATGACGTAGTTTTTGTTTATAGTTTCGACAATTTGACATAAATTCCCTAACGATCATCCGATCCCATCCTGGTACACAATTTCCAGGTGCTGAATTTTGTAAGGATTACTCTTTTATTTAAAGAATTATATAAACATAACCCCCAAAAAATAGTAATAACTAAATATAAAATATAAAGGCAAATGGCTAAATAAAGTGTAATAGCTAAATAAATACAGAATGAAACCTTTCGAAAAAAAGATATTTTTGATAGAGAAGAAACAATTATTCTGATTCATGTCTCCAAAATTTGTTACTTCCATGAAAATGTCAAGTGGGATTCATTACTTCACAGATCCAGTAATAGCTTTCATTATTATTTATGGAAAATGGGAAACTTAATGGAATTTCAGTGCAATATTTATAATAATGTTCTGAGTTAATGTTGTTGATTTTCTTGAATTTTGAGATTATTTAGTTGAACTTCCAATTCATTAATTTCTACTATTTTACCCAATAATTCTTGAATATTCTCAGCAGTAAGTTCATTAGATAATCTCTTTTTAATTTTCTCTAATTGTTTTCGAGCAAAAGCGTTGTCATTTTGTAAAACTTCTTGTTGAGCTTCTAACAAAGTTTCTAGCCACAATTGACCATCTTCAGTCAATTTATTTTTAATATTGATTATTTGATACTCTAAATTTTCCTCTTCCATTTTCTTAGTCGCTAATTTTATATCACTAAGACTAAAGCCTTTAACATTTCGAATAATATTAGTTAATTTTTCTACTTGATCTTTTGACCTATCGCGTTCAGTAACTAGTTGTTTACTTAAAATGGAGACAGGAGTATCATTAATTTGTAGATTAGTTAACTTATTACATTTATCGATCTTTAAGCTAGTTAACTTTTGTTGCTGGGTGATATATAGACACTGCAAATTAATAAAGTCGTTAAGATCTAACTCCCCTTCCAAAAGAGTACTATAGAATTGATATTGTGGAAGTTTTAAAGTATTATTTCTATTATTACAAGAATTGCAACTAATCGCATATGTGTTATGACCATTATAACAATGTTTGTAGATCCGAAGATCTGTTGCTTGGGCCCTTTGATTCATCGGAATTTTTTCATTTAGCCATTCGTTTGCATTTACCATAATGTATTATTAATTATTACGCACTAAAAATTAATGAGTCTTTACGATTGTATTGGAATATTATTTCTGGTAAATAGGATATCAGTTAATATTTAACTTATATTTTAAATAAATATCATGACAAATAATAAATTCATCATATCATACCAGCGTTTAGCTCTTTAATATGTATTTAGGTGCTTGACCTCCTTCTTAGGTGGTATTATTTAATCAAGGTCTGGTCCTAGTAGAAAAACCTTTTGCAGTGGTCATGTACAACGTACGTACGTATGATTGGAGTTGGAGAATTTATCTAATACTATTAAAATTGTAATTTCTGTCATCTTGATGTGATCTGATTGGTTAGATTGAATTATCCGTGCCACTACTGTGCCTACCTACATGTAATTTTTTGTGTGGTAATGTGCATAATTGATCAAATCCGTCTTTAAGCGATGTTTGTAAACCGTAAAACTGATAACAGTAACTTAATCGTTCACAAGTATTAGTATGGTATCAGTAGAATATATCGTGTAGATGAATTCCTTGAGTGCTGTTGTCCCTTAAATTATGAAAAATAAATAAAAACCAGGTTTTCTGCTTGGTGCATTCATATTCACCGCTTTGGCACGTATTATCAGCCACCTCCTGAGTATCGTCAATTACGTTAGACTTTTATTATTATTGCGAAGTGATGGTAATCACGTGATCGAAAAGAGAAGCAACCAGACGACACTTCCAGCGCCACATTCGTGCAGCACAGCCAAGGCATGTGAAATTCTACAACGTGGGTGATTCAAATACAAGCACAGCCATTGACACTTATCGGGCGCAATTGGGCCTTACAAAGATGGCTTCGCAATGGGAAAAACAAACAAACAAAAAAATAAAATAAAATAAAATAAAATAATAAATAAACTCCAAAGGTATCAAAGCAGAGTCTTTAGGACAATCCCGATCATGTTCGACCCATCCATCCACTCCAGGAATGACTCCATCTTTTTTTTTTTTTTTTGATTGCTGTTTTTGCAAGATGTCATTGTCGTTCTAGCCAACTTGGCCAATTACCCACTTTCAAACATGTGTTTTGCTAAATATTCAATAAATAAACTGGCCAGAGTCATCTGCCGGCGTATTTCAAAAATAAATGTGTTGTGTAATGCAATGCTTTTCAGTACATACGTAAATAATTTCTCAGGGGCTGTTGTCCCTTAAATTATAAACTTAAAAATAAAAAAAGAATTATCCTTGGCGCATTCATGTCTCACTTTGGCAACCACCTCTAGAATATCCAATTACATTAAACCAAATTTATTACTATTACGTAAATGATGTAATAACCGACACGATTTAATATATCTTTGTGTGGCCGAATTCACTCAAAAATATTATCATATTTTACGTGTCTATTTTTCTATGCAAATTGTTTATGTGGATGAATCTATCTGACATTTGCATTTTATAATAATTCTATATTATAATAAATAGTATAAATTTGACCGATTTCGCTTTTATTTTGTCTGTTAATTTATAAGTATTATACAGCATATAGATAGATATATATTTTTTGTTTCATAATGCCACATTTATTATATCGTCCTACAAGAGAAGCACGAAGAAAAGCTAATATTGCATTGCAAAATGAAGAAGGGTAAGTGGCCCAATTTATAATTAAGCTTCGATCTATATAATTAGTATTCGCATATGACATTACCTTTGAAAAACAATATTAACACAACTTACCGTATAAGCGCGAAATAACGCCCAGGGGCGTTAATTCGAAAATCAGATACCCCTAAATAGTATATGTAGCTTCAAATTAACGCCCATGGGCGTCCCGAATTAACACGCATCCCTATAAATAAATAAAAATATAAATGAGTAAAAAAAAAAAGTGCTTCGGAATGGGTTGATATTAAGTAAACCTATTTTTTACTTTAACAAAAGTTGTTCTTTAGAAGCCAAAAATTGCTTTACTTAATATCAAATCCAGTTCTGGAACACTTTTTTTATTCATTTTACAAATAAATACTATTTATTATAGTTAAGGGTATGAATTTAATTCTTGTTTCGAAATAATGCGCATGCATGTACTCAAAATAACGTGCAGGTCAATTAATTAATGCGCAGGTGGGTGTTATTTCGCGCTTGTACGGTACTAAAATTACTAATCATTATAATAGCTATTTTAACTATAAAGTCATTATTTACTGTAATGATATTATTATTTAACTTTATTTATTAATTATACTTTTACTAATAAATATTTTTGTTAATGCACGTCTGACGTGCAAATGCTAGCTACTACATAAAAACAGCAAAACAAGATCACAAATCAAAACATAAATGCTTATTTCCACTACATACAATTCGTTTCATTCTTATTAATCAATTTGATCAGCTTGTGAGTATAAGGCCATACAAAGTTAATTTTTCATTTTACATAACTTCCAACCCAATTTTTCCAAAAAATTTTTATTTTTTTTTTGCCATTTTTGGGGGTTGTCTAAAGCCAGGTGCGTTCACGTGATAGAAAACCAATCAAATCGTAAAATTTGATCTTTACGGATCAGCCCGACAAAAACAAAGAAAAAAAGTGAAAAACGCCGAAAATACAAAAAACAAATGTCTAAACCTGTCTAGGAGCATTAATAAAAAATGTCGGGAAGACAATTTTACTTATAAGCCAAGCCCTAACCCTAACTCCTAACTAACCCTTACACTAATTTTAATTAAATAATCAAAAAACATATGAACGCACCTGGCTTTAGCCATCCCCCATTTTTGTCTTTACAACTGATTTGAAAATTAGTGGGACACTTGAAAAATTTGAAACCTTTCAGTTTCATCTTATAAATCATCTAACTCTTCAGAAACCATGATACAGTCTTCAGAACTTCGGTCTGATAATGGTGATGTGATTTCTGAAGAGTTATATGATTCGTAAGATGAAACTGAAAGGTTTCAAAAATGAGAAAGTTTTCAAGTGTCTCACTAATTTTCAAATCAGCTGTAATGTTTTTTTTTATGTCACCTGAAAATAACTTTAATTTTCCAGAATTACCCACTAGATCTAAAAAAAAACAAAATTTTCTGATTCCATGTTATGCAAACTGAAAATAAACTTTGTGTACCTTATATGTGAACATGAGCTTATTAATTTATAGTAGATTAAAAAAAATCTGACCTGCTGACCGGAAATTATAGAACACCATGTTATGCAAAACAGAAAATAAACTTTGCATGGCCTAATGGCATAGTATGGCGTATTTTTTTTTATATTCACACATAATCGTGCTGGGCCTGCACATCATCAAATATCATACAGCTATTTTTATTGGTTTATTTCATATATTTGTTGGTTTGATTATTGTAGATCATCTTACTTATTTGTGTATAAATAAACTAAGTGCCTGAGATAAAAATTTAGAGTTAGAACCTTAATGTTAGAGTCTATAGGGTTAGAATGATGCTTACTATATGTAAAATTTCATTTCTGTCATTTTTAACCAGTTCATCAAAGATCAATTTAAAATATTGGTTTTTGTATATTTTCGCTTTTTTTTATGTAGGTTTTGATTTTTCATTTGCTGATCTGAAATAGTCAAAATTTGCACTTTCTGATTGGCTATTTTGCCTACTGGGTAATCCTTTTTTGAAATAATATGTACAATTATATAATTTTTTTTAATTATTAAAATTACATGTTATATCAAAACAATAGACATGTCAAAAAAAATCCAGAAATATATATAAGAACTCTTTTTGCCTTGCTCAACTCCTAACACTTTTTACTTGCACATTTTTACATTTTCACTTATAAACTTCTACCTTATTGCTTATTTTTTGCTTATATATTTTTTTATTACACTTTTATTTACACTTGTTTTTTATATTATTTACATTAAATAATTCACTTTTTTTATTTAAACCTATTTTTTTTCTATTTACATATTCCTATACTCACATGCTATTATTAAAAGATAATTAATGATCTTTTGTCAATATATTAACACACTGTCTCTAAGCATTCCTGGTTCCACATGGTAGTAGTATAGCAGATACACATAATTTGACTAGAAAAACTGTTTTAAGGTTGTTGGGATATATTGTTAGAATAATCTGTTAGGATGGCTTTTAGAGCATAATTTCTCACTACCAAGTGCTAACATAGACATCTTGTGAGGCACCCAAGGGGTTTTTTGATTACTTACAAATTCTAAACTTTATTAAATCAAAAACTCATCTCTGTTTATGTTTAGAGTTTGGTTTTGTTTTATTTCTTTAATAAGTTAAAGCTAGTTTTTACTTATAAAAAAATAAAACACCCAAACTCTTATCGATTAGTTCAGTACTATCTGAAGAAATATATAGCTAATTTGAAAATTAGTAGAAACTTGATAAACATTTTGATGATCATTGGTAGTAACAGTATAGTTTTTCATAGTATTCTGCAGATCTGATCTGAGAACCCAGATCCAATTTGGATCTGGTAGTCAGATTGGATCCAGATTCACAATTTATAGATTCCATTGAATCAGGATCCAAATAAGGATCTGATCTGAAAAATCTATTTGAATTTGTTCATGCTGATTGGCTGTATTTAGCAGATTCAGATTGATTAGTTTTACAGATATGTATGGTATAAAAATAGAATACTTTTTATAGTAATTTGTTAATTTAACTGCTATTTATATTGCTACAGAAGACTCTTCATGAATGAAGCTTTAAGTATTTTGTATATTTTTGGAATTCACCCTATCTGGGTATACCTTGCTTAGAGGCAATTCTTTAATAAGCTAGGTAATTTGTAGTAAATATATGCATTAAAGCTTCTAACTGACTCACAAGCACAACTAATTGTTTGAGAAAAGAGCTTAAAAGTAATGTGTAGTAACTTATAATAATAATAATAAATTAAAATAGATTATAACATTTGAAGCTTTATTGAAATATGAAAATAAATTGGTAAGTAGTTTTAAATTTTGTGATCTTGAAAAATGTCCAAATAAGATTTTTTAGTATTATTTAAGAATGCAATAATAACTTAGTAATAAATAGGTTTATTTGAGGTCTATATATATGATAGCTTTGAAGTTTTAGTTATCATACATATCAGTGACACAGAAATTGTGTAATTTAGTATAATTGAACCAAATCACACCAAATCACATACATAATTTTACATTACATTTATATTCTCTGATTAAAAAATTGCGTATTAATTTGCTAATTGAGTGCAGTATTTAAAAAATTAGTTAGTTGAGCACAGTATTTAAAAATTTCAGTTGATCGCAGTATATAAAAATTACAAGTTTTTTTTGCATAATTTGCAAATTCTTCTGTGTCCCTGATACCAATATGATTTATTATATTGTTGCCAACTAATATGGTTATACATAGTATCAACCAATCAAATCTGGACTTGGATCTGATCCAGTTTTTCAGATCGAATCCCGATCTTTAAAAAGATCTGTCCGATCTGATCCGTACGGAACACTAGTTTTTCGATAATATAATTTTTAGCCGATATATATTATCGAAAACTATACTTTTATTACCGAAAAATAATTACCAAAATTTGCTGTCAATCATCACAAAATTCATCATGTGTCCCACTAATTTTCAAATCAACTGTAATCCTTTGGAATTATAGATAGACTTTGTATTATCTTGTATTAAATTAAATTTTGTATTATATTTTTATAATTTTAAATATCATTATGTCGTGTAAATAAATTTAATATTACATCATTCTTTATTTAATTTGATGACGAACTACTGTATATCTTGTTTTTTTACATAAAAAAAAATTGTTCAAATATATTGTCGATAATTAATTAAATTTTGTATTAGGCCACACAAAGTAAATTTTTCGGTTTGCATAACCCGCTGACCCAATTTTTCTAAAAAAATTTTTTAAATTCCAAAAAATTGTGCCAATTATTCCATTTTTGCCATTTAATTTTTCCTCCAGTGTCACCCGATGATGACCTTAATTTTCTGGAATTATTTGATAGATCTGAAAAAAAATCCAAAGTTTTCTGATTCCAAGTTATGCAAACTGAAAAATTAAATTTGCGTGGCCTTATATGCTTATTATATTTTATTTTTTTTTAAACTCCCTGTAGGGAGACACTCAGTGGCGTACTTTTATTCAATTTAACTTTTTATTACGTTTATATTACAATTCTTCACCAAACTCGTGAGATAACCATGTTCTATTAAATCTGTCATATGACAGCCCAGAACATGAGCTTATTTAATTTATAGTAGATTAAAAAAAATTTGACTGGAATTTTTGAACACCATGTTATGCAAAACGAAAAATTAACTTTGCATGGCCTAAGAACATTTAATGATTTTATTACATAAATCAGCAAAACAAGTACACAAGACAAGAACATGAGTACTTATTTACCATTACGTACAAATTATTACATTCTCATTAATCAATTCGTTCAGTCAGTTTGTGAGTATAAAAAACATTTAATAGTTAAAAAAATATATTTTTTTACTATTTCGTGTAATTTATTTCATTCGCATGAATCTATCGGTGAGTATAAAAATATTTGGTAATTTTACTACAACAAAACAATAATAAAAATTCTTATTTACTATTATGTTTAATTCATTTCATTCATACATTAATTTTGTCACCCTATAAAAAAAATTAATATAGAAAAATATGGAAAAACACATAGAAAAATAACCAGGAAAAATATGTAAAATAACCAGGAAATTCATATGTAATTTACAGGTAATTTTACACTTTTTTAATGGTCTTTTTATATGCAAAATTCCATATTCAAAACATGGAAAATGTACCATTTACGTGTATTTGAAACATGTAATTTTATATAGAAAAATATTATATAATTATTATATTTATTATTAATATTTTATATTTAATAATAAATTAAATTAATTAATATACGATATTTTTTTATTAAAAATGATTTAATAGATTTTATTTATTTAAAAAAATTTAATACTAATAAATTATTTTAACTAGTTATATCAAAATGAATTTATTAAAAGGCAATATATACATAATAGTTTAATACTACTATTTAGGTTCGATAAGATATAGGTTGATTTCTTTTTCTTTTTGGTCATTGTTTAATATTTTCTAAATTCATATTTATAATATTATAAATAATTAAATTATTTAATTAAATTATATAGATATTATAAAATTTTGCTTTTTATAAATTTTTAATTTTACCTTTATTTGTTTGAAATTCATTTTCATTTTCAATCTCATTTGCATTTTCAATTTCATTTTCAAATTCATTTTCGCTTTCACTTATAATTTCTTCAACATCCGAATTGTTTCGATTTGAAATTTTACATTAGGCATTTTTTCTTGAACCTTTTGTTTCTTTTTTTCGTCTTTCATAAGAGCCTTAAAATATTAAAATTAAAATAATAAATATACTCTTAAAATATTAAATTTTTTAAATTAAAAAATTTAGTAGTTTAAATATTTATTAAATAATAATAAATTAAAATTAAATTTTACTTCTATCCTGCATAACTTGCTTTATAGCTTCGTAATAGGCCCAGTTATTTTCCCCAAAATATTTCTAATATTCTTTTTTTAACTAAAAAATTTTTTAGATCTGTATATATAAATATTTATAAATTTTTACCATATCGATCCAGTTATTAACAAGTGTTGGTTTAACTCTAGAAATTGTTGTATCATGTAAAATTCTATAGTTATCTAAAATAATTCCTGCCATTTTTTTTACTTCAGAAATTTCAGTTTTATTTAAAGAAAAAACTTTGCTTAACGAAATTTTTGTTTGTTTTTTATCTTTTGATACTTTTGGTTTAGAAATTATTGAAAGTCCAGAAGGGTTTTTATATTTAGCTTCGAGTGCAGAAATTTTTTGGACAGTTTCTGCAAGGAATTTTGGATTTCTTCCTGTGGCGTCATTATTAAAGATCTAAAAATTAAAAAGGAAATAAAAATTTCAATATTTATATTTATTTATATTTTGATCAACACGAAATTTCAACGTGTTTAATAAATTAAATATGATTGGCTACTAATTATAGAATGCATTACTTATTCTTGCTTGAATACTTTATTAAACATGATATGACGAAGATGCATGTGGTAATAATTACAGTTCAAATTCAAATAATAATATAATAAGTAAAAATGATATATATTATTATCCTTTATAAGAAAATTTTTCAGATATAGCGAAAAACGAATTCGTCTTTTGCTATATATCTAATACAGTATACATGAGTTTACCTGCACCTTTCCGTGTTTTTGCAGACTTACTGGCTTTTACATACTGATTTCCGATGTGTACAAATATTTAGTGAAGTTCATGATTTTACATGCTGGTTCCATGTCTATTCCGTGTGTATCCATATATCTCCATGTTTTGCTACATGTATTTACATATCTTTGCGTGCCCTTTTCTTATAGGGTCGGTGAGTATAAAAAGCATTTAATAATTTTACTACATACAAACAGCAAAAAAGTTCACAAAGCAATAGCACAAATATTTATTTATCATTACGTACAAATCATTTCATTCGCATTAATCATCCCATTCAGCATGTGAGTATAAAGAAAATTTATTAATTTTACAGAATAAAAGAGTAAAACAAGTTAACAAAACAAGAACATAAATACTTATTTATTATTACGTACAAATAGGCCTCCGCAAAAATTACCCGTGCGATTTCAGAATTTTTGAATGGCTATAAAACCAATGTTACACAATTGATGCTTGAACTGAAGTCGTTATGCGGAATTAGCGTGATAAACCCACATTCGGAAAACATGCTTCATTTATACCTCACGTGTTCTTGCTGCTAGCAGCAAGCCTTCAAAGTCAGACGGGTACAGGCCCAGGCCCGGCCCTCAGGCAAGTACCCGTCTGACTTTAAAGGCCTGCTGCTAGCAGCAAGCACACGTGAGGTATAAATGAAGCATGTTTTCCGAAAGTGGGTTATCACGCTAATTCCACATACCGATTTGAGTTCAAGAATCAATGTGTAACATTGGTTTTATAGCCTTCAAAAATTCCGAAATCGCACGGGTAATTTTTGCGGAGGCCTACGTACAAATCATTTATCAATTCATTCAGCTTGTGAGTATAAAGTACCTTTAATAATAGAAAAAAACAACCCAATACAAGTTCACAAAACATGGACATAAATAACATAAATATTCATTTACCATTACGTACAAATCTTTGCATTTGCATTAATTTAGTCGGTGAGTATTAAACCTTACATTCACATAAAGTTGATGCGAAATAAAACATAATAAATATATTATATAGAAATCTAAATATGGAAAATGTGCACATTGTAAAGAACATAACACCTGGAAAGCATGGTGTCTATCATGTGACCCTGAAATTACAACAAGATGGACAAGTGGAAATAAGGATGTTGATAATTTATGGAGTTCCAGAACTTTTTGCATATGAAGATGCAATTGAATGGATCCCATTTGATAGATTATCTAAATTATCTAATATTGAATTAATTGGCAAAGGAGGATTTGGCTCTGTATACTCAGCAATCTGGTTGGACGGCATTTGAAAGATTGAAGAAATTAGAAATATTAAAGATAATGATAGCGATTATGATTATGGTGACTCTTAAGACAACTATAAGAGATCACGAAAATTAAATAGTATCGTTGCACTAAAGACCTTGTCAGTTCTTTAAAAGAAGGGAGTTAAGTCAGTATTTAGTTCGCTAATTTGTTAAATAAATAATAAATTAATACGTTTAATTAATTTACAAAATTTGAAAATCATATAAAATGTCATATGTACAGTAGTCAGCTTAAGATATATGGATTAACTCAAGATAGTGAAAATAAATACTTGTAAATATGCTAATATTGGAAATCTTTATAAGTTTTTACGACCAAATTTTCAAGATCTAACTTGGAAGACTAAATTAAAATTACTTTCTAAAGATTTATACCTAATTCATGTTGCAGGATATATTCATGCAGACTTTCATAGTGGTAATATTTTGTTGGACAAGCATATGGCACTACTTTGAAATCTTACATCGCAGATCTAGGATTGTCTAAAAAGATCCATGAACATTATTCAGAAGGCGAAATTTATGGAGTTATGCCTTATGTTGCTCCAGAAGTCTTATCTGGTGAAAAGTTTACGAAAGCTGCAGATATTTATGGTTTTGGAGTTATTATGTCAGAGATGTCAATTGGACAAAAACCTTTCGATGGTTGTAAACTTGACAACAAACTTGCAGTAATTATTTGTAAGGGATTAAGGCCAGAATTTGCTTGTGGAACTCCGTATTGTTACATGTAATTAGCTAATAAATGCATTGATTCGGATCCTCAGAAAAGGCCTATTTCTTATGACATTTCGGGTAGACTTCAAGAATGGAAGAAAATTAAGATGATTCTTAGATGCAGATAAAATAGTTAAAACATTGCCATTTAACTTGCCAAAACATTCAGATAATATGTATACTTGCAAATTAATCGACACTAGGAAATATTATTGCCATTAATGGTATTTATTATTTTAAATAATTATGCTAAATATTTATACATGATAGTAAGTATTATGTTAATTTTATTTATAGTTAGGCCGTTTGAAGTTAATTTTTTGGTTAGCATCACCCCCCAATGGTCCCCCCGGCCCCCGGGTAAAATGAACATATGAAAAAAATAAAAATAATGAAATATTATCCTTATTTAGAAATCAAAATTCCATATACTGTATAAATTCGATTTATTACTTCGTGCATGATATTACTAGTTACTAGTAGCTGACGTATGTACGAACGTACGTACTTAGCTCTATATATGAGGTCGTCTAAAGCGGAGCAGAATCACGTGATACCTGACCAATCAAATTAAGAATTTGACGATCTTAGGCAATTTTGCTTATTACTGTATTATATTACTACCTAAAACCCGTTTGAAGTTAAGCTTTCGGTTAACATCACCCCTCCCCTTCCTCTTTGATGTCCCCCGGTAAAAATTAAAAAAATAAATACTGCATAACCACGAAACAACTCGATGGGTGTGGTTTCTAATTTCGGCCTAAATTAAGATTAATTCAGGCCGAAACTCGAAATAACTCTGTGCGTTATTTCGCGGTTAAAATAAAATAATTTAAAAATAAAAAACGAATTAAAAAAAATAAAAACTTAAAAAAAAAAAAAAATAAATAAATAATAATAAATAAAGCTAAAATTTTAATTCCTATTTGCTGTCCTCTCATATATGTTTTTTTCAGTTTGCAATAAAACGATTCAACAAAAAACTGCTGAATAAAGAGCTTCCGAAGTGCTTTTTGTTCGATTGTGAAGAGATAGAAAACTAGTATTAACGAGAAGAAATATTTGAATAAACATTTAGCTTTTACGGAATCATCCGGACAAAATTTGCTCGACCAATAGGAATTTGGAAAACCCAAAATACCAATCTGTGATCGCTGCATACATACTTTAAAATGATGCAGATCCGATCACTAGATCACGAGAATTTTGCCTGTAAAAATTGTACATACGTACGAAGTTCTTTTTATCGGATAAAACAATACCGATATTTATTTATTTTTGCTCCTTTCTTTTATAAGAGGAATGTAATGTTAAGGCCGTTTGAAGTTAATTTTACAATTAACATCACCCCCAGCTGAAGTCTCCCCCCCCCTCCTCCGAAAAATGAACAGCCAATCAAAACGCTGAATGACCCTCACCAGTCACCTGATTTACATCAACCAATGAAATTGCTTCATTTTTATATATATGTTCGTTTCATTTTACCCCCCTCCCCCCCTCCCATGAGTCCTGGAAAAGTGATGTTAACCAATGAATCAACTTCGAACGGCCTTAATTGGATTTATTAAATTTATTATTTATTTGAAAATAATTAAATTATTAGATTTATAAGTATAAATTAACTAATTATATGAAGTTTTAATTGGGTTCTTTTTTAAAATTTACTTATCCTTGTTTATTATAAACTTTATTTTTGAGGCTAATTTTAAATTCTAAAAAATTTATGTAAAAAAATACTTTTAAATTTTGTATTTATTGGTAATTTATCTTATATTTTAACAAAAGCAAAAAAAAATTTTTTTTAATTGTTTTGTAACTGTAATATATATAATAATCACGTGCAAACGTTGAATTTTGGCACCCGGAAAATGTGTACCAGGTTGTCTGATGATGTTTTATATGCACTAGGCGTTTATCGTGCCGAGGAAGCAAACTACAAATTAATCGACATCCAAGTTTGTTGGGACCGAAAAATAAATCTTCGATTTTTATTTTTTTACTATAATAATGATAATATCGATTTTATTTTTTTACTATAATAAGGGTAGTGACAAATATTACGTAATATCCTGGGGGGGAGGGGTCACTGATTGTCTTACGTTAGATATATAAATTTATAACAGCCAATCAAATTTATCTTACGTGGGGGGAGGGGGGTAGAGGGTATAGTAAAAAAATATTACGTAATATTTGTCACTACCCTAATGATAATATCGACTTTTATTTTAATTAAATAACGATATTTAACAGTTTACAATACGTATACAACTAATATAATAAATTTGAATTTCGATATTCTAGAAAATGTAACTAGTTTATTCCTTATTAACCATTGCAATTCTTGCCGTAAAAAAAGTTCGCTATAAAAATTACTACTTTTCTTAAGAAACTATACCTCTTTTTATACCAAATATAAATCAAAAATTTTAATTCATTATATCTAGAATTCGCTATAGAGAGATTCATTGTAAGAAGAGATTACTGTATATATTCTATTAATGTTAATATGACGTAGTTTTGTTTATAGTTTCGACAATTCTGACAACTTCCCTAACGATCATCCGATCCCAACCTGGTACACAATTTCCAGGTGCTGAATTTTGTAAGGATTACTCTTTTATTAAAGAATTGTATGAAAATATTCCCGACAAAAAAATAATAATAACTAAATATAAAAAATATAAAGGCCAATGGCTAAATAAAGAATAATGGCGAAATAAATGCAGAATGTAACCTTTCAAAAAAAAAAAAAAAGAAGAAGATTTTTTGATATAGAAGAACCAATTATTCTGATTCATGTCTCCAAAATTTGTTACTTCCATGAAAATGTCAAGTGGCATTCATTACTTTACAGACCCAGTATATTTTCATTATTACTTATGGAAAATGTGAAACTTAATGGAATTCCAATGCAATATTTATAATAATGTTCCGAGTTTATGTCTTAAGAAACTAATTTGTTTTAAGTATGGCTTAATTTAGGCCAAAAGTACCATTATTGATTTTCTTGAATTTTGAGATTATTTAGTTGAATTTCCAATTCATTAATTTCTATTATTTTACCCAATAATTCTTGAATTTTCTCAGCGGAAAGCTCATTAGATAACCTTCTTTTAATTTTCTCTAATTGTTTTCGAGCAAAAGCGTTGTCATTTTGTAAAACTTCTTGTTGAGCTTCTAACAAAGTTTCTAGCCACAATTGACCATCTTCAGACAATTTACTTTTAATATCAGTTACTTGATACTCTAAATTTTCCTCTTCCATTTTCTTAGCCGCTAATTTTATATCACTAAGGCTAAAGCCTTTAATATTTCGAATAATATTAGTTAATTTTTCTACTTGATCTTTTGACCTATCGCGATCAGTAACTAGTTGTTTACTTAAAATGGAAATGGAAATAGAAGTATGATAAATTTTTAGAGAAGTTAACTTATCACATTTATCGATCTTTAAGCTAGTTAACTTTTGTTGCTTGTCCTGTCCCTGTCCACCGCTGATATATAGATCCTGCAAATTGATAAAGTCGTTAAGATCTAACTCCCCTTCCAAAGAGTACTATTGAATCGATATTTTGGAAGATTTAAAGTATTATTTCTATCATTACAAGAATTGCAACCATTCGAATATGTGATATGACCCTGTTGGCAATGTCTGTAGATGGAAAGACTTGTTGCTTGTGCTCTTTGATTCTTCGGAATTTTTTCATTTAGCCATTCGCTTGCATTTACCATAATGTATTATTATTATTACGAACTAGAAATTAATGAGTCTTTACGATGGTATTGAAATATTATTTCTGGCAAGTAGGATAACAGTTAATATTTCATATTTTAAATAAATATCATGTACAAATAATAAAACATCATAACATACCAGTGTTTAACTTATTAATATGTATTTAGATGCTTGAACTCCTTCTAGTACTAGCAGAAAAACCTTTTGCAGTGGTAAATACTATATGCATGTACGCACGTACCAGTATGATTGGAGAACTTTATTTCTACATAAGGCGTAATCATCATATTGCTAATTAAATCACTACATATTTGTGGAACATGCGGATTCGTAATATATTATTGAAGAGTTGAAAAATTCTCTGTAATGTTTTAAATTTGCCGAAATTTGAAATAATATGTTTGGTTAATTTGATGACTTAAATAAAAGTCTAATTCTAAATATGGGTGGTCAAAACCGAATTTGGATGATCACGAGTTTTGAGATAAGGCATAACATATTTTGTTACACAAAACGAAAATAACAATTCCACCTGCTAATTTTTATAGATCTACCGTAGGGTTGTGGGCATAGGAGCATGGGCATGCCTTTTGGGGCATGCCCCTAGGGCATGCCCATAGGCATGCCTTGAAGCCAAAGGGCATGCCTAAATCACATGACACTAACAATTACTCCTATTGGCTAGAAATTATTAACATTAAAATATTATACGTTTTATTATTTTTCTTTTTTTTACAATATATATGTAGCTATATTAAAAAAATTAAATTATTCTAATAAAACAATTAGAATCAAGAATTTAAAAATCTATAGATAATTTGTACCAAATACAAACTTTTAAAACCCAATACTTCGTATTGCCCTTCATATTCTTTTATTAATATACTTTGAAACTTTGGCCAATTATAGATTTCTGTATATAATTTTAAATAATTTGATTAGTCAGTTATTTGTCATGTGACTATATAGGGGTATGCCCTATGGCATGCCTATTTTATTACCCGTGCCCACAACCCTAATCTACCGTGATAATTAATGGCCAAATATAAACAATTGTGACATTAGACATTGATCTATTTTTAGATTTTGCCGTTTTACCATTTCAAAGTTTTTAAACGACTATAGCCTAAAATTTTACTAATTGATTATATTTTCGTTATTAAATAAAAAAAATTTAGCATTAAAAAATATATATAATTAATCTAAAAACTCATTTAAAAAAAAGGTCAAATTCGGTGGTTTCTACTTTTGACCGCTCATATATTTATAATGCTTGTCACACGTGAGAAGTGTACGTACTAATAAATCTCATATTTAATAACAAAAATAAAATAAATAATTACTGCTAAGGTATGGATATCGGTTTTATATTTATTTGATCTAACTATATGATGATAGTAATACTAGACTGAATCTGTCCTGATCTCAGAGTATAAAATATAAGAAATCTTAAAATTCTAATCTAGTATCAAGGTCGACGCACAAATGTTCTGTGATACAAAATTATGCTTTGATCAATAATGCTAGTTTTTTAATAAATTAACCTTCATAGATTGTAAAAGTTACGTTGATTTGGAGTAGCTTTTTCTATATTGAGAACATTAAAAAATTTTTTGAAAACATTAAGGACTTAAAAATGTTTTTAATGAAAATCTAAAATTTCACACACTGATGTGATGGATAAGTATAGTCGACTAAGACAATAATTATAAACCTTTTATCCATTTATTATACCATTTATTATATCAGCTATATTTACAATAATTATTAACTTTTTCAAATTCTTTGTTATGGAATTGTATTAATCATAATTTAGCAAATAATCATAAATACTTCTGAAAATCTGAGATGATGATCCCAGTGAATAATTAGTTTGGTATTTATTAACAAACACTATTAAGAAATTATTTATGTATTAATTGCTGAAGTACCAATTCCGATAAACAATATCGTCTTAATCTTTGCTACGATGAAGACATAGGTATTGATAATATCGAAAAGAAAGCAATTTGAGTAATATTTAAATCTACTAAAATATAAGAATTGAAATAACAATTCAAGTTCATAATAATTACTATGCCTTCTATTTGATTTAAAATAAATCATTAAATTCATTTAAATATTTGTACTTTACATCATTGTTAATGTAAATAAATTTATATTAATACTAGCATCAGGGCACGTCCTTATGCTATAGTTAATTATAAGAGAAAGTTGCACACAGGCATTAGAACATGACTTTATGATAAAAAATAACGTACTTCAGCAAAATAAAAGTAGTTGCTACAGTAAACAACTTATATTTATATAATTTTTTGAGACGGGACCGATTGGTTAAAAAAGTAAAAATTTTAGTATAGACATAAAGTCTTGTATTGTTGTTTTGTTATAAACCAGGTTTTCCCTTTTTATGTTACTATGATTTAAAAAATAACAAAGAAGTGCGTATTAAGCTCCATTGTGTATGTAATAGTCTTTGTAAATTATGTTTTTTAACATAACAAAAATACCACATATTAGATTCAATTGTATGTAATTGTTACAGTACAGTACAAATTTTATTTATGATTTTATCTAGGACTATAGGATGGACCAATCTTGTATTGTTCATTTGTAAAATGATTCATTTCCTTTTTAGGTTGAAAAACGCATATTAGCCTCCTTAGCGATTATTATTATTGTCTGATGCGTAGTGAGAACTCTATAGACAGTGCTAGACTAGGGATAGCGCATATCTGCGATAGCATAATCTGCACATAAATTTGTTTTATCACAGAAGCATATGCGATAGCATTGTAATATAGTAACTCTTGGCCAAAGAATAACTATATTACCTAATTAATGTACAAAGGATAATAAGGAAATTTAAGGATAAAATAAAATATAAAACTACTCAAATAAAGATTTAATATATGGGAAAACTTAAATAAAAACTAAAAAAAAATTAACTCAAGAGAATTCTCGATAAATGGAAAATAACAAACAATCTCTTAAAGGAATCACTTAAAACTTGGAAAAATTTAATAATTTCGACACAATAATCACTTAAAAACTCAAGAATAATTTTATGGAAAAAGAGCCTTTACTGTGTACAAATTGTAGAAAGTAAAGGGTCAAATATTTTATTAGTTTATTTAATAGAACAGATAAGAAGATTGGATACAGGACTCATTATCCTGCCTTGGTAGAAAAGGCAGGGTTTATATATTTTTCTAATACATATATTAGCAAAAAAAATAGACCGATATATATCGATTACTAACCAGTAATTATATATCGATACTAATCACCCCTGCCGATTACTAACGATCATGATAATGATCGATATATAGAATTCGTTAATCATCGATAATGCTAGTTATTGATACTAATCACCCCTGCCGATTACTAATGATCATGATAATGATCGATATATAGCGAATTCTATGATATATATCGATATCCATCACCCCTGCCGATTATTATCGATAGTGATAGTAATCGATATATATCGAAATTAATCGATATATATCTGAAATAATATCAATTAATTGATGATCCGGATAAGATCGGCACTATTACCATATTGGGACAATAGTAAATTTTGGGGATAAGTACAATATAAATTTTTATTATATGCAGAAATCTGAAGTCAGTCCAATTAAAAGTATTTTTTTATTAAGTTAACAGTTCATGTCAATTAATTGAACGTTGTAGAGCACAATGAGACGCATCTAATGGTGGTTATATCATTCAAATCAGCCTAGTGTATGCTGAGATATCGTTAAAAAACGATTGGCCAACTATATAAAATTTCTAGTTTGTTTACATAGAATTTTATATAGCCGGCCAATCGTTTTTTGGCGATATCTCAGCGTATACTGGGTCGAATTGAATGCTCTAACTACCATTGGATGCGTCTCAGTGAGATCTACAACTTTCAATTAATTGACATGAACTGTTAACTTAATAAAAAAATACTTTTCATTGGACCGACGTCAGATTTCAGCATATAGTAAAAAACATAGTAATTTCCCCCAAATTCTAATATAAAAATAGTGCCGATCTTATCCGGATTAGCAATTAATAATTATTATATTCATATAATCATGCTTTTTGAACATTTTACAGGTTTTCGCAAGTTTTCGCAATTTAATTATAAATTTTTTTTTATTTATTATTATTATATAATATTTTAATTTATTAAATATACAATAATCACAAGTTGTTCGCTATTTAATATAAAATTTTATTTTTTTATTATATATATATATATATATTTTTTGGCAATTCTGCCTTTATTGACTAAAGAATGCGCATGTTGTTACATACAAAGGTCTCCAACTACTGCCTTTAACCCTTCTTTTTCTACAATAAAGACTCACCCGGCTACTGTATAGTGCACAGATGCGATCTGCCGCAGCAACCTTTTTCCTATCCTTAGGCCTTCAACTCACTGAAGGAACTCCCTCGGGTCAACAAATGGTAGTCACTAGCCTTGTCAAGATTGCGTTAGGTTTGTTTACCAACCGGTCTATAGAGCCCAGACCATGTTGGTTTATAGTTAGTTTGGACTAAGTTGGTCAAAAGGATTTCAATCTTGTCCCAACATTTTTTCTCCTTTGCTTTGTGTTCTGATTCCACTTCTCTTTCGGTTCTTTTATGTAAATTTTCTTTGTACGGCCTACTTCTTACTATTCTTTCCCTTTTGTCCTTGTTCGAGATACCCTGATTTTTTTTCCATTCGTTCACTGCCTTACAACAGCAAATCCAAATAGTTCATTTGAACTCCCTTCTGAGCTCATAGATATATCTTTTTCGGGCATTTCGCAATTCTATACTTTCATCATCATTACTTATGAGGACTCCTCTTATGCAATTTCTGCGGTTTTCTAGCCTATCGTTTCTTGTAAATCCGATTAATACCGCTTCTGTGCTTTCATTTTCCATTGTGGAGACATTCTCATTTCTTTTTCTTTTTCTTTCTCTGGCAATACACTGTTCTTCTAGGGTGAGATTTGCAGCTTTGAGCTCGATTTTCCTCCAGAGGATCTCGTATAGTTCACATCTTGCTAAATGCACCAAATCTTCTTTTTCTCGAAAGCATGCTATACAGGTATCTATTGGGTACATCATCAGGTTCCTCTTGTGCAGTATGCCAGGGTTGGCAGTAAGTCGTTTAGACACTTTGTATCAAACACCCATTCCCTACTATATTGCAAACTTCTATATCTTGACCCTGCATTTCTTTTCAAATTCTGCCAAATACTCTTCCAATCTATTTTGGACTCTATACTATTCCTACTTTCTAAATACTCTATACTACTAGTATGTAACCATAATACAAATTTGTAATACTATCTATTAAACCTCTAATAGGAGTATCTATTATGTACTGATTCCACCTAGGTACAACCTTTATCAATTTCGACCACTCAATGTTCCAACTAATCACTTCTCCATTTTTACACCCTTCTTTTGCCAACTTATCCACCTGCTCATTAAAGTAAATGCCACTGTGCCCTTTTACTTTAACGAAATTGGTATCTATTTCCTTACGTCTAATTAAACTTTCGATCATCGCGAGAATACTTCCATTCTTCAGCTTTGAAATTTTCGATGTTCTCTGGTTAAAAAGCACTTTTTTGATCATACTAATTGCATTTGCACTGTCAGTGTATATGTTAATTTTGCACTTTTGCGAAACTACGAGCAAAGTAATACCTATTGCCCCTAGTTCTGCTCTAGTTGATGATGGCCAGTCTCGTATTGCACTTGCAAAATGTGTTAAAGTAACTGGATTGGCCTGATCCTGTTCGTTAAGGATGATCCATCCAACACCCATTCTTCGTGGATGGGTGTTATTTCCAGACTCCTCTAATGAACCGTCTGTGCATATACCTATTCCTTGAGTCTAATTCTAAAATCTTGCTCTACAATATATTTGTCAACTAATAAGTTTGCCATCGTTTCGACAAATATTTCCACGTCTGGGATTACTGTTATTGGGCCTTGGATTTGGGATCCAATACGAGCACTCAAGGAATTAACTGGGATCTCACAAAGTGCTCTATTTCCACCTTTTCTCTTGACAACTCCTTTTTTTAGAGCTCTTTTACCTTCACAAATCTTTTTCTTAATTAGGCATATCTCATTACCGTTCTCCCCCCTAATTGACACCCTGCGCATTTAACTAGAGACTCATCATTTTCTTTTCCGTCGGTCCAGTGCTCAATTTTTATAACTTCTCCTTTTTTCCTTTTGATTCTTCCTATTTCTGCCTTTTCTCTATTTGAACCGAAGAGGACCCATTCCAGCTTTCTTTTGTCTCTAGAAATCGGTATTAAGGTAGGTTGGGTCGCCAAGCTGTTTCCACACTCTAATCTAAATTGGGACTTTACTTCTCTTGATTTAATGTCGTGTATAAGCAACTCTTCTATTCTTCGAAACCATAATAGTTTTTTTCCACAACCACTAAGGCCTCTAAGTTTTTGTAATTGTGACCATGTCAAGAATTGTGCTCCGTCTTGACTGATTAACTGTTCTACTATTATCCAACGGTTGCTTTTATTCTTCAAAAAACTTTTCTTTTCATTAATACTTAGAAGGGTCCAGATTTCCCTATTATATCTATCTGCGAGCTTCAGCGCTTCTTCTAACTCTTTGCATTCTACTTTGATTTTAATTGCTTTAGCTTCTTGCACTAACTTCGCGTTAAAATTGAATCAGAGCTCACTACTCTTGCATCTATCAGTGTTTCAAGAGAGAATACATTCCGTACTTTTATTGTCTAGCTGAGCTTGCCTAAGTCTAATCCAGGTTACTGACCCTACTGTTCCTGTATTATTTAATCTTTCGATTAGACTTGGTATTTGCTGAGCTAGCCTTGCTTGCCAAATAGTTTTAAGCCCCACAAGATTACGATGATGCAGAATTCCATTTGCTGTAGAACTTGCCAACCCTGCCTTGTTTTTAATAAGCATTAACTACGGTCTATGCAAACAATCACACACTCGCTTGCTTACTATATGACATCTCAATCTATATTCTATTCTGGGGATTAAAACCTTGTTGTTATTATACTGTAAGTGTCCGAGTGTAACCTTTTTCTTTTTAATAATCCTTACTAAGTTTTGAATTTCCTGTTCCACTAGTCTTAGACCACAGTTTTTGCTATTTTTCTCAGAAACCCAGATGCCGAGGAACCTTGCCAGGTTATCCTTCTCCTTTGCTTGGATTACTGTTCCATCGCTAGAGCAAATCTTGCATTCTTGATTTGGTGCTTGCTGGTTTTTGTTAATCACTATCAATTCTGATTTGTTCTTGTTAATTCTAATATCATTTAATTTGTAAAAGTCATCAGCCAACTCTAGCATCTCTTCTAGCTCCTCTTTGGTCTTGGCAATCCAGGTTGTATCATCGGCATAAGCCAGAACCGCTTGCCGCCATTTTATATGTTCGATTCTATTAGTACGCAAGTCTACAGGCCACTCTACCTCAACTTCATACCCCATTTTTTCCGCCTTTGAATCTCACACAAAAGAGGGTCGTAAAAAATACGCCAGACCAGAGGAGAGAGCACCTCTCCTTGATCGATTCCATCACCAGCTATGACTTGTTTTGTATTACCAAAAGCAGTTATGATTTCAAACTGTCTTTTGGAGAAAAGATTTACAATATATTTGCAGAGATTCTCCGGAAGCTTAATTCTTCTAAGGGCCAACTCTAATGAATCCATGCTTACGGAATCGAAGGCCTTTTGCATGTCTTGGAAAAGGACCCACAGCTCT
This sequence comes from Gigaspora rosea, assembly GCA_003550325.1. Lineage (NCBI taxonomy): Eukaryota > Fungi > Glomeromycota > Glomeromycetes > Diversisporales > Gigasporaceae > Gigaspora > Gigaspora rosea. Next base: position 391,354 of record QKWP01000142.1, on the reverse strand, counting down.
TTTTTCTTTTCCCAGGCCTCTTCTGTTATACAATTTAAAATGTGTATAGGATCTTCAGTACTTTCTCCTGACAGACCTGCAAAATTTGGACCTTTCAGTATTCTTTTTTCCTTGAAGATTCGATCTAATCTCCGCATTAGTACTTTGTTTAGAACTTTTCGTATTGTTTCTAAGAGAATGATAGGCCGAACATTATTTAAATTGAAATTCCAATCCTCTTTTTTCAGTATAGGATATAACAGGCCCACTTTCCACTTTTGTGTTATTTTGCCACTTGCTAGACACTCGGACAGAAGTTTGATACAAAAGATTGTTGTGTACTTTCCTAGACACCTTAAGACAGGATATGTGATTCCTGATATTCCGGGAGCTGAGTTGTTATGTGATATGGAAAGCGCCTGTTCCCATTCTTCTAAAGTAATTTCACTTAGTACTTGGTCATACCATTCTTCTTTTATATCCTCTTTGGTTTATATTGCTTCTGCAATACTTGTTTTAAGTTTCTTATGTCAAAATTTCTTTTCCTGAATTGTTCTTTAAAGTGTATTTCCACTTGGTCAAGGACTTCTTTTTCTTCTGTATATAACTTAAAGTCATCTCCTACATCTTCACAAACTCTATCTATCTTAATTTTCCTAGACGGCCTTTCTAGAATACTATTTAGCATTAATTTTTGATTTGTAACTATTCTGTCGCACCTTTCTTCTATACACTCCCTGATCTTAGTTTCTTCTAATAAAATGCTTCTTTTGTTCCATACTTTCTTCACCAATTTAGCCATAAGTTCCAATTGTTTGTAGACTTCATCTGTCTATAAATCAACCTCGTTTTCAAAAATTAAGTCTTCTTCTAGCTCCGCTTTGATTATTTTCTCTATGCTCTCCAGCTCCTCTTTGTCTTTGAAACTCAGTACTTGTCCTATGTGTTTTTTACTTTTTCTACACAGTTTGTTTAGTCATTTGGATAGTTTCCGCAAACTGTTAGTTTGGTCTTCACCAGGTTCTCTTGTTTTCGCTGCAGTAAACCGCTTTTTTGGTAGAATTTTGTTTGCTGCTGTTCTTATACTTGATTCTAACCAATCCCATTTACTATCCAAATCTTCCTGAAGAAGCAGTTCTTCTGTTTTAGCACTTTCACCATTTGACTTCTTCTGATTTTCTACTTTGGACTTTAAGATCTCATCAGTTCTTTTTGCGAAAGTGATCCAATCCTCTTCTTGAATTTTATTTGTATCAATGCAATTTTTTTTGCTTTTTGCTCTTCGTTTTTGAGCACTATTTTGGTTAGGAGTATGATTTCTAGCGAACAACCAGGCAAGGACCATGTGATGGTCACTATTCGTGTATAAGCTCATTTCCTATATTTTGCACTTTGCTAAATCAACATGCCAGTTGTGCGATAGCCAAATATAATCAATTTCTGAATCTTTGGTGCGACCTTTTCGTGTAGTGCTACTGATGCCTGTTTCTAAGTGCGTAAAAGTGTTTTTGAAGCCTCTATCTAATAGCTTTTGTAATAGAATTTTCCTGTTAGGACCTCTGTTTGAATCCTTGCTACTTAACATACTATTATTAGCTTCTATATTAAAATCTCCTATAATTAGAACCTTTGTTTTGCTAGACTTTTGTATATTCTCAACTCTGTCAACTATAGTCTTGCATATCTCTTTCTCCTGTTCTTTGTTGTTAGGTGGGATATAGATAACAAAAAAGTACCAGGCTTCATTTTTAAATACCATATTTGCTTCGATTGTATAGGGTGAACATCTTAAAACTCTTGCTAGGTGCTTCTCAATTCTTTTATGAATGATTATTGCTACGCCTGAACCCTTTTTCTTGTCTTCTTCTGCTGACACCCAAAAACTTCTATAATTTTCGTCCTTATTCATTAACCATTTACCTTCCTTCTCTTGAATATTTGTTTTACACAACCCAACTATATCTACTTCTTTTAAACCCATCAAATCCACTAGACTCTCTAACTTGGTTTTGTTTGATTTAATCCCATTAATATTATGAAATGCGAAAGACAAAAAATTGTTTTTTCCCACCTTTTTTTCCCAGCACCTGCTGCCTGTGCTGCCAGTTTTCTTTAAGACGCCCACAGCTACTATTAGGAATAGTTTGGCCAGTCCTTGTCTTTCGCCTGTTTTCCATATAAGAACCTTTTCTTGTAAGAATAGTTGCTTCTGTGTGCTGAGCAAAAATTTGAGCCTTCACGATTATTAATTCTATGTGACCCTTCTAGATGAGTTAATCTGCTCAGAATTTCCAAGAGTAAATCTTTGTTATTAACATCGGTTTGCGATGTGGGTATATTTTTTTCGATACTTCTATTTTCTTTTTTGCTTTCTACTTCTTTTGTGAAACGATTACATGAAGTGGTAGGGTTCTCTTCTTGACTTTCTTCCATAGTACAGTCATCTATTTCTTCATGCATCCAACTAAGTGTCGAATTGAAGTACTTAACTTTGGTTTTAAGTGCCTTTTGCTTATTCTCCCTATTTTCAAATTCTACTAGAGCTGATTCCCTTTGATAACCATTTCTATTTTTAAAAATGTGAACCATCTTTGCTTTAATGTGTTTAAGCTGTCTCCACAAAATTACTTCATTTGTAGTACGTAGTAGGCCAGAAAGTTTAGCCGTTATTTTCCTTCTAGATTTTAATACTTCTTTTCCATTCTTTCCAAGAGTCATATGAGTCAACGATTCATTGTTGCGTGGAATTGCCCATGTGCTTTGTAGTTGTTCTTCTTTATTAGCGGATATATATACTAAGAGTTCGAGCTTAGCATGACCGGCTCTATTGACTATGCGGTATGAGTTTTCTATTTGGCCGAAGTTATTGATAAATTTATATAAATTGTCCGTTCTACCCTTTGCGGGCATGTCCCAAAAAGTAATTTTGGTCATTTTCATTTCTGACTCCCTATCCATATCATATTTAGGATAAGAGACCTCTGTTATGATAGTTTCCACCTCTTTTAGCATGTAAGATACTTCTTTTCCTTTGTTTGACTTAATTATAGGCCTGTTTGTTAATCCTATTAGACTTCTTTCTTCATAATTTAGCTTTGATCTATTTTCCGGAGCATGTATCGACCCATATATGTCCTTTTTATTTTCATCTAAATCTTTCTCTACTTCTGTATCCATAATACTGCTAAGTTGCTCCTCAGTACCATAATCTAGGCAGCCTGTTTCTGAGAGCACCAGTAATATCTTCTTTTTTTCTGCTAATTCCTTTTCTAAAGTTTCCTTTCTTAATTGGTTCTCTTTCTCTTCTTGTAGGTGAAGTTCCTTTTCTTTAAGTAGTGCTTCTTCATTTACTTGTTCTTGTTTCTTAATTTCTGTTTTGGTAATTCTAAGATTCGCAGAACAGCTGATTCCACTCCTGGATGTGCGATGTTTATAAATTTAACAATAAACTCCTCCTGTTCTTTGTTGTCTGTTTCATATCTTAGTACAGGGATAGCCTTCAAAATTTTGTCAATCGGATTGTTTAAAAATTCTCTAACTGCATCTAATTGTGTTGTGATTATCTCTATCTGCATTTAGAACTTTCTAGAAATTTATTTTTAGAATCCAACATTGCGTATACACGTGACTGAATCAGACGTATTTGTTTATTTGATCAGTTTATAGATCGAACGTGACTTCTTTGTTTACCCGTTTGGTAGTGTTTGTTTGTTTTGTTTACGCGTAATTTGATCGAAACAAAACAGATCTGCAGTACAGGGTCTCAACCAGTCCCCAGAATTTCTTCAAAAATTTTTTCGAAAGTACAAAGTTTCTTTAATAGTGAGTTATCTACAGGAGCTAGTTTCGAGTATGCTTACTAAACTACTGTTTATTTTAGGTAACTTTTCTTTTATCTTATATGAGTTTATTGCCTTTACGAGTGTATGTTTTGTGCAATAACCAAAATTTGTTTACAATATTTTTGGAAATGTGGATCAGCGGAAAGAGTTTTTTTTGTTATTTTTTTTGTTTTATTATATATTATATTTTAAATATTATATATATTATATATTATTATAAAAAAAATGCCAAAAAAAAATAAATACAAAAAAAAACAAAACCAAAAAAGTTAAAAAAATGAAAACAAAAAAAATAAACAATTATATTCTTTATATTCGCTTATATTCGCTTATATTTGTTTATATTTGCTTATATTCGCTACTTCTTGCAAAGTCCCAGAAAGTTAGATCGTTTTCTTGAAAGTTCCGAAAGAAGTAAGGAATAAATAAAATAAAATAAAATAAAAAAAATAAGTAAAAAAAACAAACAAAAAACAAACAAAAAAATAACAAAAAAACAAAACCGAAAAAATAAACTTATATTTCGCACATATTCGCTTATATTCGATTATATTCGTTCATATTCGTAACTTCTTGCAAAGAATTGGTTTTCTTGTAAAGTGCCGGAAAGTCAAGTCGTTTTCTTGCAAAGTTTTGAAA
>QKWP01000142.1:349542-385740 GCA_003550325.1 Gigaspora rosea | reverse complement strand
TTAATCGATATATAACGATATTATGATATATATCGATTATAGATATATATCGATTTTTATCCAATAATCGATATATATCGATATTTTAATCGATATATAACGATATTATATAATCGATATAAAACGATTAAGTGCTATATATCGATCAATATCTAAGTATAAAATTTTCTGATGTAGTAAAAGGTACCATTTATAAATCTAATAATAGTAAAGAAACCACAAAAGGAACCTCCAAAGTAACTATCAAAGGCACCATCAAAGGAACTATCAAAGGAACCATCAAAGAAACTATCAAAGGAACCATTAAAGGAACCATTAAAGGAACCATTAAAAAAACTATTAAAGGAACCATTAAAGAAACCATTAAAGGAACCATTAAAGGAATCATTAAAGGAACTATTAAAGGAACTATTAAAGGAACCCTTGTTATCCATTAACTATTGGTCCCAAAATAAAAAAATGATAAAAAGTCTACTAATAAAACTAATACTAATGAATTAATTGGTCTTCCTAGTTTTGTACTATAGTTAATAGTTTTCCAAAGGTTTCTAATAAGTTAAAAAATATGTTAATATAACAGCATATTCGCATATCAGGACTAATTTTGTATAATTAATAAAGCATAATCTGTGCATAAAATAGCTAACTTAAAAATAATATAATATTGGAACATTTACAGTCAATAAAGTAAGACCAACTGAATTTTCAAAAAAAATTTTCGGATTGTTCCATGACTGTATAAAATTTTCTGAAATTTCCTGTATTCCTATGTATTTTTTTACTATGAGAGAGAGGTGGACTCTGAGAACACAGAATCTAGTTGATTTTGCCTAAACACAAAGCACGAACATGGTAGTTGGGATTTTCAGATAGCAATTTATCTAGTAAGTTAATGATAAGTTTAGTAACTTATGATAAAAATTTATAAATTACGGTAATTTTACAACCCTGATCTGATAATTACATATTTCACATATTTCTACTTAATTTGCATAATTTGCAGCATAATTCTAAAAAATTTATTATACAATTCATATAAATCGAATTGTAAAATAGGCAGAATTTGGGGTCTGTTGCTAGTGTTTTGCAAGATCCAATCTGAGATCTAAGATCCATAATTTATAAGATTCGCTAAATCCAGAGGATCCGATTCAAAGATGCATTTGAATCTGTTTGGATTCATTCACACTGATTGGTTGTATTTTGTAGACTTTGATTGGTTAATATAAACTGTCATCATAAACACAATAATAAATCTTATGAATTTGATATGTGAACTTGCTTTATTTACTTTAATTTTATATATAGGAAAATAAATTTGTCGCACCTGCAACATGTTGCACACCTGCTTCGACCAATCAAATCGCATGATTTTAGAAGCAAAAAAATTTATTTTTTAAAAATTTAAAATTTTACTTAATAAAGTATAAAATATAAATAAAATAACATGTTATATAATGTAAAATTTTATTCTAAACAACTTTTTCTAAGTCGTAAAGATAGGTTGTCTTAGTAAAAAAACGTTTTATAAGAAAAATCAAAACTTTCAAAGTTAGCACATATAAACTTTTTTTTTACTAAACAATCTATCTTTTTAACTTAGAAAATATTGTTTATCATAAAATTTTACATGTAAAACTTAAATATAAATATAGATTATATTAGTAAAAAAAAAGTTTTATATGTGCTAACAATTAAAATTTTTGATTTTTCTTATAAAACGTTATTTTTTTACTAAGACAATCTATCTTTATAACTTAAAAAAAGTTGTTCAGAATAAAATTTTATGCTATATATTTTGATATCGCTTATTTATTTTTACATTTTACTAGTAAAATTTTTAATTTTTAAAACTTAAAATTTTTTGTCTACAAAATCGTGCGATTTGATTGGTCAGAATCAGGGTGCAACATGTCGCAGGTGCAACAAATTTCTATTCCCTTTATATATAATACTTAGCAATTAAATCAATGTGAATAAAATAATTTTATGCATTATATAATATTAAATAAGCATATAATCTTGATTTGGTATACTAATTTTAATGATCTTTGTGGATGAATTGATTGTATAGTGGTAATGAAGTATTTTTGCAAAATTATTTAATTTTACAGTTAATAAATATTTTTATTCATGAATTAAATAATTATGAACCTTACACCAATTTTAAACATATAAATTAATAATAGTAAATGTTCTTTATACCTTAACACATGTTTATCCAGTTAATAGATCTTAAATGGGTCATAAGATTAACTAATTAAATCATGTTAGTTGTGTAACTATATAAGATTCAGACCCAGATCTGGATCTTTGGCTTTGAATTCAGATCTAAACATGAATCTATTTGGTTTTTGAATCAGATCCAGCTTTTTTAAAATATCTATCTGATCTGATCCGTGCAGAGCACTATCTGTCGCAACAAAAAATAAGGTTCTCTACACAAGATATGTATTGAAGTTACGTGTACACTTGTTAGTCAGTTTAGAGACCTGTAAATTTTTTTGTATTATATGAAATCTTTATTTGTATTATTGCAAAAATTTGTATTAAATTGCAATAAAAATTTACTTTGTATTAATTTGTGATTTTTTTTAGAAATCATTAAAAATTTATCCAAAATTTTGGTTTGACCTTTCTAGTATTTTTATGTTCATTCATTTTTTCTTTTAGAAATTTTTGGAATCTTAATTCTGCATACTATCTAACACCAGTAGCTAATCAAATTTATAAAATATTACATAAAGTTTACTCTTAGCAATTTGGTTTAATTTGCATAATTAATATAAATTTGCATTAATTTGTATTAATTTTATACAAATTTTTATGGATCTCTGAGTCAGCTATAAAGATCGATATGGATCAACCCAATGTTTTTAGTCTTTGCATTGTTACAAAGGCTGCATGATGATGATCATTCTAATTTAAAATGCTGCATGTAATAGATTTTTAGCTAAAATGTTTTTATCTAATTATTTATCAATATTTATTTTGTTATTCTTTTTGTAAAAACTTCAATTAAAAGTTAAATTGACAATTATAGCTTTTTAATTAATATATTTAATTTTAAAAATTTAAACTTATTTTATCATAGTTATATTTTTAAAATTAAAAACTATATTATATTTAGGATAATTATTTTTGGTGCGGGGGTGCACCGTGTGCGGGGTATGGGGGTATGCTCATAGGATATAAATAGTGATGATCATGATAATCACTATTTTTTTTATTCTTTCAGATGTTAATTTCGTGCTGTGTCGTCATTACTGTAGGTGCTTTATAGTGGAGTTCCTGATTTTCTTTCTAGGTCGTTCTTGGTGCCATGTCGCATTATAGATAGGTGCCGTCATTTCTTATGTTTTTGCTTTATGGTGGATTTTATCATTTAACTTGCCTCTGGTATTGCTCGCATTGCATATTTAACTTCCCACTTTCTTTCTAGGTCGTCCTTGGTTTTAGTTTTGCACTGTGTCAATTTTATAGGTGGATGTCGTCGTTTCTTGTGTTGACTTTATGGTGGATTTGTCAGTTGATTTGCTCATGTCTAACTTCCACTTTTCTTTCTAGGTTGTTAACTTCGAGCAGTGTTGCCATTATAGGTGGATATTGTCGTTTCTTATGTTGATTTTATAGTGGATTTGATTTGTTTCTAGCATCGTTAATTTCATGTCTAGCTTCTTACTTTTCTTTCTAAGCCATCAGTTTCACGCTGTGTCACCACTGTAGATGGGTATCGTTATTTCTTGTTTGGCTTTATTGTGGATTTCGTAGTTGACTTAACTTTCCACTTTTTGTTTAGGTGTTCTTAATGTCAATTACGTGTCGTGTAGCTATATATGTGGGTATTTTTGTTGTTTGTGTTAGCTTTATAGTGGATTTGACTTGTTTTTGGTATCGCTCATTTTGTATGTCTAATTTTCCACTTTATTTTCTAGGTGTTCTTGGTGTCAGTTTCGAGTGTGTCACTATTGTATGTGGGTATCGCCGTTGTTTGTGTTTATTTAAAGGTGAATTTTACCGTTTGATTTAGTTCTAGTATTCTTAGTGGTATTGCTTAGTATTAGGCGATTTGTTGGGGTTTGATTATTAACAAAATTGATTTTATTAGTAAACAAAATTAAATCTGACGAAATGACAAAACTCTTAACGAAATTATTTTGATCTAATTATTAGTGACGAAATTAATTCTGAATTAGAATATTATTCTAAGGAGTATGCTGTTTAAGTTTATAGAAAATTTCTTGGTGTTTATATGAAATTTTTGGTACAATCACAAAATGACGAAACTATTCGTCAATTCAAAATAATTTTATCAAGCATCTATAGTTGGGGTTAGGGTAAGCCAGTTAGGTCGTTAGCAAGGTTGTTTAATTTATTTCGATATTCTATGCAACGATCTAATATTTTTGTATATTAAAGTATTAGCTGTGGTATCAGAGTAGCATTTTGTTTCAAATCGATCACGCGTATATAATAATTGATTGCTTAACGTGAATTATTGTATGATTTTGCCCATAATTACGTTAGAATTACTACATTATTTATGCAGCTTACAAAATTTATTAACACAAGAATTATTAATTAACTCGCAGGTAAATATTGAATATCTTCCCAATATTGCCATCAAAAATTCACCCTCACGTGATCAGTACCAAAATTCTTTGTTCGATTATGTTAGGATAGGGTTAGGGTGAGTGCTCAGTTAGGGTTTGGGTTTAGGTCATTATATAGTAAAATCGCTCAATTAGTTTCTTATACAAATGATCATGTTACATTAAACCAAATTATGATATTGGTCAATGATAATGTGAGGGCAAAATTTTTGTGGCGATACTGAGTATCCAATTAAAAATTAATCGATTCTGATCCAGCTGACCGTTATTTCGATGCATTTCGATGTATCCAACCCAGAATTTCGGACCCCGCACATGGTGCACCCTGTACCAAAAATAAACGCCCTTATATTTAAATTACAAAATTTAAATTTATATTTTTAGTTTAAAAAACAAATAACAAATTTTATTAATAAAAAATTTATTAAATTTACCAAACTAATTATACTATATTAATTAGGCGTTATTTTATGCTGACCCATCACCATGGCGACCCCGTGATTGACCAATAAAAATTGATCACATGAATCACATGCTTGATTGATCAAATCAATCGAGCACGTGATTCGCATGTACAATTTTTATTGGTCAATTATATCACTTAAAATTTTATTAAACGAATCTATAATTTTAATATTAAAAAAAAATACACTTAAAACAAAATTTTAAATTCACTCAAATTGGTAAAGAATTTCAAACTAACTTAAGGTACAAATCACCCAATTTTAAATTACATATCGTATTTCACAATTCTAAAAACCAATCCACCCAAATGAAAACTTAGACTAGTTTATCCCAACAGATAGAATTATAACTACCAAGAGTTTCGTCAGTGCCTTTAACCATCATAACTACAACAAGATGTATTCGTTTGTCACATAATCTCCAAAGCAATCTTTGGTAAAACCATCTTTAGTTCCTCGAAGAAGTAATTTAATTGCGGCGACGAAATCCACTACCAACAACAAAAATCCACCACCAATGACGACGATATCACTCGTTTGTCACATAATCTCCAAAACAAATCTTTGGTAAAACCATCTTTAGTTCCTCGAAGAAATAATATAAACGTGGCAACGAAATCCACCACCAACAACGAAGGCTTCAACAATCTAGGCCTTCAATTTCAAATGAAGAAATACCTAAAAAATGATTAAAAAAAAACTTGTAAAAAAAAAAAGACTAGTAAAGAAAAAAAAAAGCTGGTACTTATCTGAAAGACCAGCCTCAAATAACAACGCCGCTGAAGACTTCAACAACGATGACTTCAAAGCTTCACCCATTTTATGTCTCAGGCCCTCTAAATGAAAAAGTACATAAAGAAAGGGAAAAATTAGTTCTGGTGACAAAAAAAACTAGCAAAAAACGAGGAAAAAAACTTGTACTTATTTGAAAGACAACCCCGGACCCATTTGCATTTTCTATAAAAACTGGTACTTATAGACCAGCCAGCTGATAGGATTATAGCTACCAAGAGTTTCATCAGCGCCTTTAAACTTCGTAACTTCCAAAATGAACCTTTGGCAAAGCCATTTCTAGTTTCTCGAAGAAGTAACTTAAATGCGGTAACAAAATCTACCACCAACAATATCACCGAAGAGATAAAAACCCACCAAAAAGATGAAGACCAACCGAAGAAGGTTTCAACAATCCAGACCTTCAAATTCAAGCGCAGAAATATCTAAAATAAATGAAAAGGCTAGTTTAAAAAAAAACTTGTAAAGGAAAAAAAAAGTCAATAATAAGAAAAAAAAGCTGACACTTATCTAAAAGACCATCCTCCTGCGTTTTCACATAACGACACCGCTAAAGACTTCAACGATGAATCCGAAGCTCCACCCAATTCACGTCTCAGGCCCTCAATTACAAGTAAAAATGAAAAAAAGCTAGTACTTATTTACTCCAAGAAAGATAAGAATGTAAAGAAAAAAAAAAGGCACAAAGACCAGCCCAGACCCATTTTGCAACAAAGAAGTAACTAACAAAGAAGAGAAGTTAGTTCCGGTAGAAAAAAAAAAAGGATGACTAAAGAAAAAAAAGGTAGGTATGTACGTATGTACTTATCCATTTTCTGATTTTGAATGAGAAATACCTAAAAAAAAATGTATTAGTTCCGGTAACAAGAAAATAAAGAAAAAAAAAGAGTTTAGTACTTATCAGAAGACCAGTTTATAATTTCAATTTCTAAAGAAAGAAAGAAAGAAAGTCAAAAAAAAAAGTATTGCGAAACAAAAAAAAAGTATCGCAAAACAAAAAAAAAACAGATCTAATCTAGGGACCCTAGTTTTATGCGATGCGATGCGATGCGCATAATGAGCCAATTTTTAGCATCGCATATACGAAGCATAATTTGGCCCAAATCGCATAATAGTAAATAGTGCCTGTGATTGATCATTTTTAATATAAAAAATTTTGAGCGCAATTTTTTTTATATATGTTGTCGATCCTTGCATCAGATGATACCCGGCCTAAATTAGATTAGTGTTGGGGTAAAATTACGACAAATTTAGCAGTTAGTTTAGGCCAGTTGTTGCCGATCATTTAATGCTGGTCAATTGATAGTCATTTGATTCATTTGACGCAAGTTTTAATTTGAGGCACAACATATATATACATTCAAAATTCTGAAAGAAAGTGACCAATCCAGATTGAGTATATTTAGCACGTGGTTAATAGTAAAAAAAATCGCATAATTTAACATAATTTTACGATCGTTTCGCATAATTCTGAACATAAAGCATTAGCCGCATAATTTGAACCAATCGCATCGCACTAGGGACCCTAATCTAATCTACCTGGTAGATCGAAAAAAAAAATAAAGGACAAGCTTGCCTAATTCGGAGTCGGTGACTGTAATCATTACTACCAGGCCAATCTTAAATCTGATTGGCTTATTACTGTATTATATTAGGGTCGCCATTTATAATTTTCCATATTAATTATTTAATACAATAGTTGTTTTAAATATAAAATATCAAAGATAGTACAAAATTGAGTATAAAAATAATTTTAATAATTTAAATTTTTTTTTGATATGATAAGCTAATTATCTCTACAGGCTGAGAAATTTCCATAAAGTATTTTGGGTAAAATTTTAATAAAAATAAATTTAATTATAAAAGAAAAGAACTAGTCAGTGCCCTGTGCACTTTGAGCCCCCTATTTTTATATCTCAAAATTTTATTAGGGTAACCCCTGTTGCACTTCTAACAAAAAATGATCCTCTCGCGATTTTGTACTAATTTTGATCCTAACCCTAACCCTAACTCTAACTTTACACAAAATTAATTATTAGTACATTAGGAGGCACAAAATACACGGGTGCACTTTCTAGATTTTTCCTTATAAAATATTATTTAAATTATATGCTTATATTTAATTATTCTTTAAACTGTCTAGCAGGCAAATTTGCCTGCTTAAATTATTTTTAAAAAGTTTTTTGAATTTTCTTAAAATTTATTTAAGCTTGACTCTCTATTTATTGAATAAAATTAAAGATATTTCTTTTATATATAATATATTTAAATTTATCATTCTATATTTAATTTTGATAAAGCTATTACATTTTTAATAAAACTTATTTTTAGTTTTACTATTAAAATTTTAAAAAGTTTTTTAAAATTTTATATGTTTCTGAAGAAAAATTTTAGTTACTACAGTGCGGGAACTCTTAAATCAACTAGTTCTATATAGGCGACTAAATTTTGGGTTGGGTCAGAAGGTGGGTCAGAGCCAATAAAATTGCAGTAAATTTTGCGAATAAAAAAAAAAAAAGAAATATAATTTAGACAAAAAAAAATATTTTTTCATATGTACCTGTGTTAAGTTATCATATGTACCCCATGTTTATACACTAGTGTACAAATAGTAATTGCCAAAAAAAAAACTCTGCAAAAATTTTTTAAAATTTTTTTATAAAAATTTTTTAAATTTTTTTAAAATTTTAAAAGTTTTCAAACCTTTTTGGTAATTCCGGACAGCACTATGGCAATGCTGGCCAAAATTATAGTGGCCAAATTTTAGTTATTAATAAAATTAGGTAACTTTAAACCTTTATACTATAGTTAAACTTAATACCGGTAAATTAAAAAACAAATACTATAGCATTATTCTTAAAGTCTTTCTCTACATTTCTATAGAAAGAAAAATTGTTATAGCTATGCTAGTTATTTTTTTATAACGGTTTAAAAATTATCAATTTCACTTGTTGATTTAAGGGTTCCCGCACTGTACTAACAATAATTTTAGTTTTTATTTAAAAACAAAAATCATAAAATATTTTTATTTTTTAAAAAAATAAATCAAATATGAATTTTAAAATTTAAGCAGGCAAATTTGCCAGCTTAAACTGGATGGTTTAAGAGATAGTTAAAATTATAAATTATTTATAAAAAATTCATATTAATAAATATATAAAAAATAGGTTTATATTTTTAACTCAATATCTTTAGAATTATTATTGATGATAAGTTTATGCTCTGTTATAATTAATTAATTACAATTGTAAATATACTGTATTATTTGTGAGAATTATGCTAGCAAATATGTATATTAGGGGTTTATATTTATCTTCAGAATTATCACTAAAAATTAATAAATTCTTATAATAAAATAAGTTTATATGTATTTATCTTCAGAATTTTTAATATCGTTATTAATAATAAAATCATCACTAACAATAAATTTTTGTTTAGTTATAATTAATTAAATTATAAATAAATTTACAAGAGTTATATCAGCAATACAATATATACTGTATATATTACCTTCAATCCTTATAATTATAATTGATATTAGGTTTATATTCTATTATAATTAATTATTATAATATATTTATCATAACTGATAATTAATAAATATATTAATTAAGTTAAAATTTATCTTTAAAAATATCAGAATTATTGATAGTTTGTAAAATATTTTCAATCTTGTAAAGTTGTTGACAATATTGGAATATGTTTATCTGTTTTAAAAATTCTTTTTTTAAGTTAAATTTCATTTAATTTTTTTTGTGAAAAATTTCACTTCACAGTTGAAGGGTTTCATAAATCTTTTCTGCAAATAGACATTTTGACAAATCTTTAATTGTATGTTTACTTGTTAGATGTGTATAAAAACTAGATATGTCAGGCAAATTCCTGAGATTTAAAGCTATTTACAATATTATTAGAAAGTTAATTTCCTGTTAATATCCATGATATAATTGCTCCTAGACTATAAATATCTGATGTTTTAGTATAATGCTGCATGCCTTCTTCTAATACTTCATGTGCAATGCTATTATATAGGGTATTTTACTATATATTTTTGTATTTTTTATTGCATTATCTATTTTTCAAGCAAAGCCTAAAGTTGCAATTTTTGGTTCTAATTGTTTGTACTTGTTCTTGACATCTTGTGAACCATATGAGTCTACTATTATTTTTACTACCAAAGGTAAAAGTATAATTTCAAGATCTTTAAAATCTCTAGTGTTTGTTATAAGTATATTGCCCCTATATTAGTTTCTATGCAAATCATTTGTTTGTAATATGTAGTGATATGAACGGCTCAGTTTAGTCTGGCTCATAGCTAATATTTATTAAACTAAGCCAATCTTTTAGCTCTATATTCAGAGCTAAGCATTTATAAACCATTTACTCTCAAGCTGAGCTATTTATAAGCTAATTACTATTTATAAGCTGATTTGAAGCTAAGCTGCAAATTTGGTAATAAGCTTGAAATACTTAAATATCTACTTTTTCTTAATACATCCAACTTTCTTAGATGTTGAACAAAGTAAAGATAAAGATCGATTTGAATATAATAAATAAAAAAAAATAAAGCATATAACAATAAAAGATTATTTTTATAAATATCAATAAAAATATTGACAAAATAAAAAAAGTATAATAAAGTTGAACATAATTTTAATTCATGATACTAGAATATCTACTATTGGATAAGGGTAGTGACAAATATTATGTAATATTTTTTTACTATACACTCTACCCCCCTCCCCCCACGTAAGATAAATTTGATTGGCTGTTATAAATTTATATATCTAACGTAAGACAATCAGTAACCCCCCTCCCCCTCAGGATATTACGTAATATTTGTCACTACCCTAATAGGAGCCAATACTTTATTAATAAACCCATAGCTAAGCTGATGATTAGCTTCAACCAAGACATTTCTAGAGTCAATACCTTATTAGTAGACCCATGCCAAGCTAGTAATTAACTCAGCTTAGCCATTTGGCTCACAGCTCAGCTCTAGCTTTAAGAAAAGCAAAATTAATACTTTTCTTATTAATTACAACTCTATACTACTAACACTAACTATAATCAACTAAACTACTCTATCTAAACCCTAATATTGACAAGGCTTCAATTGAGGTGTGAATAGACTTGGTCTGAGTAACTAGAGTTAAAATAGAGCTCTAGAATATGTTACAAGGTCCAAATATGAGGTCACAGGATTTGGACTTTTATATGAATTTACTTATTGGTTTATTATAATAACAGTTTATTTATTTATCAATTGGGAATTACTAATAGCAACACTTTTACTCTAATTTTGAAGGTATTACTCTACAATATTAAACTCTAAGACTTTGGAACTTTACTGAGTTCTTAACTTAACTCAAACTTAGTTCCTCCTCTTTTTAGGTAATATAAATATCACTTTTATACTTTACATTTTTATTCTCAATACAGGTTTTAAAAATAAATGGATCAAACAGATCTGATTGATCTGGCATCTAATAACAGATCAGACTTATCAGACTGATCTGACATAAAGAAAGATTTGATAGATTGAATTAATTTGACATATATGATAATAAATATATGTAAAAGGTAATATCTATTTTTAGAACATTTTTACAAAGTGAAGTATATATTTATAAATAATACTATTAATAACTAATTAAAAAAAAACTTCCAGAGCAGGAGCCCTTCACAATCTTTCTATCCTTATTTTTAAGTTCTACAAGAAAAAAAGTTCTGAACTTGAATATATTTTTTTTGCCTACCCTTCATGACTACTGTTCTGACTGACTACCCAGTGATACTATGCTAGACAAGGGGGAGGAAACAATATAACCAGATGAATATCGGGTTCACAAAAGAAACAAGCCTAATTTGCTAACATGGTACTATATATACTTAGAACAATACTATTGATTACTTCATACCTCTTACTTGTACTAACTGATTATTCAATTCTTACCTCATATTCCTTTATATACTCATACTTCAAATGCTAAGAACAAAAGTATCTCATATTTACTTAATCATGATTGACCTAACGATTGATCAGATGATCAAACATGTGATCATAATAGAGTGAGTCACATGTTTGAATCTGAACTAATTTGAGACAAAAACTGTCTCGATGCTTATGTATCGATTATTTTTGGTTTGTCTCTTATTTCAAGGCTCTAACTATGTAAACACAAATGGGTTAACCATTTCAATCATAAGGTCACCAGTTCAAACCCTACTGGAGGACAAAATTAATAACTATGTGAGATCATGAGATAGATGAGCTGAACTAGGATGATAGAATAGCAATTGTTGGCTCAGCTATACACGGGTCAAAATGATACATATCGGTATAATATCAGGTACCCGATATGTAATATATATATATATGATATGTGCCCTATATGTGTATGATATATTTATACATGTACTCGATATGTGTAGAGTTCATGCAGGATGTCAGACACATATCGGACACATATAGTACATATATAGTATATATATCATATACGTATTGGGTACATATTGTATATATAAATTCTGTAATACATCTTGTACTCGATATAGATAGTAAACAAATATCTTATACATATCGGGTATACAGGTATACTACGGGTACAGTGTTGGGCTCGCTTATAAGTCCAGTAAAATTGAAATGGAACTGGACTTATAAATTGTCCACTGGACTTATAAGTCCAATAGTCCAGTTTATAAGTCTAGTAAAGTGGACTTTTGGTCCAGAGCCCAACACTGTACGGGTATATGTATAATTTATTAGAATTTATTAATAAACGTTAAATAATTTTTTATTGGAATTTATTAATAAACATTACACGATTTAAGTTTAATATATGAATTTTATTACATTTGCGCAATATGATACAATACTTATATCATCTTATGGCACATAACCTATCAATACACCCAATTTAATAGAAACTATTCTAACAAAAACGCCCTAACCCTAACCAATATAAGAACATGCTAACAATAACATCCTATAGCTACTGTAAACACACCAACAAGCCAAAACAACAAACCAAAGAAACCATATGAATACCAAAGAACTGAAACAAGAACTAAAGATGCCTTTGAAAATACCTGAAAAAAAAGAAGTATTAGCAAATGCGTAAACAACATTAACTACTGTAAACATGAAAACAACAGACCAAAGTAACTATATACACTTTCCTGAATACCCAAGAACCGAAACGAGAAACTAATAATGTTCTTGAAAATACATGGAAAAAAAAAGAAGTGTTTGAAATTTTCGAATCTGAAAAGTCATAACCAGCAAAACAACACAACATGCATTTACCCAAACTACTGTGAAATATGTGACTGACTTCAACAAAAGCACCAATGACAAAGCAAGACGGTACAAATACACATCAATGATTACTCTAATTACGGCGATGGCAATTCCTAAACAACACGAAATCCACACTGACAAATGAATGATGCCAACAACGTAAAAAAGCACCAACATGAACGGTACCAACGACAAAAGACAAAGTACCAAACAACGGAGAAAGAAACACCAACGTCGAAAGAGGCACCAAACTGGATGACATCGATGAAAAAAGTACTACCGGTAATGCAAACGAGAAAAAAATAAGCGTTAATAACAGATAAGCTATGATAAAAAAAAATACAAAAAAAAAAGAAAAAAAATACTTATACGTAGATCTGATTGTGTAACTGGTTAGGGTAAGATAAATCAACTATTATATTAATCATTTTACTGTCAATAAAATTAATCAAATTACTTTAAGTCTTTTAATTATAAAAAAAGCATAAATTTCTTAAGTTTTCTAATTAAATTTTGACTTGCATGTTTAACTATTAAGATAAAGCTTTTTTGCTTGAACTAGAGTTTGGAACCGGTTTTATTTTTCATACTTTAAAACCGGTTTTAATCAATTTTAAAATATATAAGATAAAACCAGTTCCAAACTCTAGACTCGAATCGGCGAAGTTTTTAACATTACGCAAGACGAATGCCTAAAACTTACATTTTAGTAGAGAATATTAGAAACATAGCCTTATTTTTAGATACTTTATAAACAACCTGTGAAAGTTTCAAGGTAATTCCATGTCTCAATAATGAGTTGCAACATTTAGAATCATCATTTAATAATAATGTAATAGAACATTTTAAACCGTTAGTCGTAATAGTTGTATTGTGCAATATATAAAATTCTTCTAGTAACTGGTGGTGATTATCACTACGATTATACATAGAATAATATTCATCAAATACTAGCATATATCATTTGTAGCACATAATCTGAACTTATTATTTACAAATATATAAATGTGAATTAAAAAATAATGTACAGTAGTACATTACAATAATTTTAAATATAATAAATTTTGTGATCTAGTTAATGCTTTAAGTTCTACTTTAAGTGATGATTTACCCTAACTAGGCTCATTTGTTTCCGTAAATAGCATGGACTACTACTTACAAGCAGTGCCTCTATTTCTACCTAATAGTTCTTCCTTGGTAAAAGGGTGAGTAAGAATCAAAGTAGTTTAAGATTCAATTATCTAAGTATTGATTTCTGGCTCTTTGGGGGTCACAGGGACAAATGCTGTTTAGTTTTTCGTAATTTCATGCTTTTGGTCGTGTGAAATAGGATAAGAGTAAAAATTTTGGGCTTCCTACATATCATACTCGGTGGCATAAGTATCCAAATTATCAATAAATTGCCGCACGATAGGGGCTTGCTCGGGTAAAAATTGAAAATGAAAAACAGGTTTGGTTTGGAAGTGAGTGTAAATTAATTGGTCGCAGTGACCATTTTCTTTGCGACGTGATTGTGTATATTTATCATTGTAACTGATATGTCGTATTCCATCTAACCAGGTTGCTAAAAATCTATCTCCAATATATTGAATATTATCAAATTTACTAAAAGGAATCCAGTCTAATGTATCATCGTATTTTGTGGCTTTAAATTGAAATTTCTTAATACAATTATCGATTTCTTTATTTCCACTTGTCCATTGTCTCCTGAGTGTCACACGTCTGGCACCAAGCTTCGGAAGTATTATATTTGCAATTTGCACATACTCCATATCGAATTTTTCTTATAGAATAATATTCATCATATACTAGCATATATTCATTGGTAGCTTTGTTCTGAATTAATCCATATACTTTAAGATCCTTTGACTGTACACAATCTATAAACTTATAAAGATATAAAGATGAGTTATAATAAATTAGTATATGGCAGTATATTGCATTAATATTTTAAATATTAAACTTACTTATTTTAACATATCTATTGAATTTTGTGATCTAGTTAATGCTTTAAGATCCACTTTATGTGATTATTTACGTGATTGTGTATATTCATCATTGTAACTGATATGCCGTATTCCATCTAACCAGGTGATAAAAATCCATCTCCAATATGTTGAATATTATCAAGTTTACTGAAAGGAATCCATTCTAATACATCATCGTATTTTGTGGCTTGAAGTTGAAATTCTTTAATACAATTATCGATTTCTTTATTTCTACTTGTCCATTCTTGTGTTGTCTCCTGAGGGTCACACGTCCGGCACAAACTTCGGAAGTATTATATTGTTTGCAATTTGCATATACTCCATATCGAATATTTCTTATAGAATAATATTTATCAAATACCAGCATACATTCATTGGTAGCTTTGTTCTGAGTTAATCCATATACTTTAAGATTCTTTGACTGTATATAATCTATAAACTTATAAAGATATAAAGATAAGATAATAAATTAGTACATAGCAGTATATAACATTAATATTCTAAATATTTATCTTACTTCTTTTAACTTTTCTAATAAATTTTGTGATCTTTATGTGATGATTTACGTGATCGTGTATATTAGGGTGGTGTCAGAATTATTCTGTACATAACAAAGAAAAACTTAACATACGAGAGAAATTTTTGAATGCTGATGAATTAATTAAATCATTACCTACTGCATATTTAATGAAACCTATATAAGGTGTATTAGTAATTTTACTAGGATCAAATTTTTTATCAGCGAAATTAAAAAATTAGTCGAAATCATTATATTTGCAATAAAACGGTTTGATATATATATTAATTGCGACATACCGGTATTATATATATATATATATAATCGAAAATTGAAATTGATTTTTATTTGTGTAGCATAAAAATCTGTAACATGACAAATTACATAGTTACCTTGCATAGATTTGGCCACCACTGCACCACCCTAT
Organism: Gigaspora rosea; assembly: GCA_003550325.1. Classification (NCBI taxonomy): domain Eukaryota; kingdom Fungi; phylum Glomeromycota; class Glomeromycetes; order Diversisporales; family Gigasporaceae; genus Gigaspora; species Gigaspora rosea. The sequence goes on along the minus strand of QKWP01000142.1, from coordinate 369,636 downwards.
CGTTAATCGACATATTCTATTAATCGTATTCCATTAACCAGGTTGCTAAAAATTTATCACCAATATATTGAATATTATCAAATTTACTGAAAGGAATCTATTCTAATACATCATCGTATTTTGTGGCTTTAAGTTGAAATTCTTTAATACAATAATTGATTCTTTATTCTACTTATCCATCCTTGTGTTGTCTTCTGAGGGTGGCACCAAGTTTCGGAAGTATTATATCATTTGCAATTTGCACGTATTCCATATCGAATATTTTTTATACTGTATCTCTAAAAAAAAGTCGAATTAAATAAAAAAAGTTAAAAAAAATTAAAACAAATAATAAAAAAAAGAACCGTTTAAAAAATAAATTATAAAAAAAAATGTGTTAAATTAAAAAAAATTTAAATAAATGATAAAAACCCCTGATAAAAAAAAACGATTAAGATAAAAAAATCATTAAACAAAACTGTACGTTTTATTTGGGCATGTGCATATATGCAATATGGTGGGAATAAAAGTAAATTCGATTATTCCTTACTATGAGCATATATATCGGGTACCTGATATATATCAAATTAAAAAAAATTTAAATAGTAAACATTAATGAATTTTATATCATAAAGGATAAATTTTTTGAATATATAGAATATCTGCATTGTAAACAATGATTTAGAATTATAATTTATGTAGCTTTAAAAATTATTTTTATTACATATACACATTGGGTACCCAATATATGTAAGACTAGCCAAACTATACGATATATATATGGTAGATCACTGATATGTAGTATTTTATATATTTTTAATTATAGTAATATGGTACCCGATAGGGACCCGATATATTGGATTTTGACCTGTGATATTAAATGCATATGGAAGGTTCTTAAGAATAAATGAATACCTCTGGTGGAAATCTGGCCAAAATACAGATTGGATACTTTCAGTGAAATTCTGGTTGAAAGAAAATTAGGACAGTTCCAGTTAAAACCTCCAGTTGTAAACATGTCTTCTGGATTTAATCTGGTTGTGAACAATCTAGAAGTATATCATACCAACCTAATGAAGAAAGGAACTACAGAATCTGGGCTTAGCAAGACCTGCTCTTACCCAAAACAGAAAGATGACCAAAAAACTTCAAGAAGGTTAATGGGGTGCAGTATAGGACTACCATAGAAGCCAATTACATCAAAGTCCTCTATTAAGAGTTGGATGGAAAGTAGAGCCCTCCCTGGGATGAAAAATTTCTAGAAAAATTGAATTGGGTCAGAAGCTGATAACACCACCGGACGGGCATAATAAGAACAGAATAGTTCAAAAGACTGAGTATGGATTAGGAAGGTATAGACAGTCTATAGATTGTTAGGATAAATTAGGAAATAGATCATGTAATAAAAGATGTAGAGGGCCCTCTGGGTTCTCATGACCAATACAAATGAAATAAAAAGTGTGTAAAACATGCCCTGATGGCAATAAGCTGGTAAGTTAAAAAAAACATGCTCATGATTCTGCTATTTTAACACCAGCTTGCTTTGGCAGGTGATATTCACAGTAACTATGCTTATCTATTTTCCACCTGGTCTGTTTCAGCACCCCCATGCAATTATTATTGCTAATTTTTAGGAGAATTGCCACTTTAGTAGCTATTACTTTACACATGTATTACAATATATATATAATAATAAATTGTATCCTCCTAGCCCACCAAATACATAAGCGCGTGTAATGTTTTTCGATGCGATTTTTTCTATATGAAACTCATAATCCGCTCATTTTCATGCAACATGCGAACAAAAATTGATTGGTTAAATGAATAAACCGGTTTGTCCATGTGACTGTAATCACCTGACTTGACATGTTTTTGAATTTTTATTGGCTAATAACTCAAAATTCGCATAATTTATGATTTATCGCATGCATAATTTATAATCCTGGACACCTACTTAGGACACAACATAAACGTGACTTATAGACACAACAGCGGCCCGAGTTTAAGTTAGGTTGGCGTGTATTTTAGTAATGCTAGTCATTGTTGTGTCCATAAGTCACCGAAAATGGGAAATCCCTCATACTGTTTGATATTCACGCGCAAACGCTTGAATTTTGGCACCCGGAAAATGTGTACCAGGTTGTCTGATGATGTTTTATATGCACTTGGCGTTTATCGTGCCGAGGAAGCAAACTACAAATTAATCGACACCCAAATTGGTTGGGACCGGAATTTTTTTTTTTACTATAATAATGATACCGACTTTATTTTTTTTTATTTTTTATTTTTTGTAAACCGAGATAGCATCTGAGGACGTCGAATGACGCGTACCGACTTTATTTTAATTAAATAACGATATTCAACAATTTACAATACGTATACAACTAATATAAATAAATTTGAATTTCGATATTCTAGAAATATTACTAGTTTATTCCTTATTAACCATTGCAATTCTTGCTGTAAAAAAAAGTTCGCTATAAAAATTACTACTTTTTCTTAAGAAACTATGTCTCTTTTTATACTGAATATAAAATTCAAAATTTTTAATTCATTATATACAGAATTCGCTATAGAGAGATTCATTGTTAGAAGAGATTACTGTATATATTCTATTAATTTATAGTTTCGCAATTCTGACATAACTTCCCTAACGATCATCCGATCCAGCCTGTTACACAATTTCCAGGCGCTGAATTTTGTAAGGATTACTCTTTTATTTAAAGAAATTGTATGAAAATATTCCCAATAAAAAATAATAATAACTAAATATAAAAAATATAAGGCAAATGGCTAAATAAAGAATAATAGCTAAATTAATGCAGAATGTAACCTTTCAAAAAAAAAAAAAAAGATATATTGATATAGAAGAATCAATTATTCTGATTCATGTCTCCAAAATTTTGCTACTTCCATGAAAATGTCAAGTGGCATTCATTACTTTACAGATCCAGTAATGGCTTTTCATTATTACTTATGGAAAATGAGAAACTTAATGAAATTCCAGTGCAATACTTATAATAATGTTCCGAGTTTATGTTTTAAGAAACTAATTTGGTTTAAGTATGACCTAATTTAGACCAAAAGTTAACATTATTGATTTTCTTGAATTTTGAGATTATTTAGTTGAACCTCCAATTCATTAATTTCTACGATTTTGCCTAATAATTCTTGAATTTTCTCAGCGGAAAGCTCATTATATAACCTCTTTTTAATTTTCTCTAATTGTTTTCGAGCAAAAGCGTTGTCATTTTGTAAAACTTCTTGTTGAGCTTCTAACAATTATTCTAGCCACAATTGACAATCTTCAGTCAATTTGCTTTTAATAACAGTTACTTGATACTCTAAATTTTCCTCTTCCATTTTCTTAGTCGCTAATTTTATATCACTAAGGCTAAAATCTTTAATATTTCGAATAATATTAGTTAATTTTTCTACTTGTTCTTTTGACCTATCGCGATCAGTAACTAGTTGTTTACTTAAAATGGAAGCAGGAGTATTACGGTTATCAATTTGTAGAGAAGTTAACTTATTACATTTATCGATCTTTAAGCTAGTTAACTGATGTCGCTCACCCATACTATTTAGACCGGTGATATGTAGACTCTGCAAATTAATAAAGTCGTTAAGATCTAACTCCCCTTCCAAAAGAGTATTATGGAATTGATAATTTGGGGGCCTTGCAGTATTATTTCTTTCATTACAATAACTGCAATCAGTATTCCAAACATGACCTTTATGACATTGTCTGTTTATATAAATATATGTTGCTTGTGCTCTTTTATTCATCGGAATTTTTTCATTTAACCATTCGTTTGCATTTACCATAATGTATATTAATTATTACGCACTAGAAATTAATGAGTCTTTATGATGGTATTGAAATATTATTTTTGGCAAATAGGATATCAGTTAATATTTCATATTTTAAATAAATATCATGTACAAATAATAAATTCATCATATCATACCAGCTTTTAACGTAGTAATATGTATTTAGGTGCTTTGACCTCCTTCTTAGGTGGTATTATTTAATCAAGAACTGGCACTAGTAGAAAAACCTTTTGCAGTGGTAAATACCGTACGCATGTACATACGTACGTTGTGACAGTGGTGATAATCGGTTATGCTACTAAAATCTACTAACAACACCATTATCTATCTAAACCAATGTCCTATAAGCGTGCAAGACTCTAGGTCCTCGAATTGGTAGGCAGAAAGAGGCGTGGAAGATTTGGTCCGGGTCTCGAGGTTCGTTAGGCCTTGCTGCGGCACAGTTAAGCGAAGCTAAATATATCTTTGGTTTCGTGTATATGGTTTCTTCTTGTAGTGGGCTTAATTACATATCTCTACTATTTTATTCTAAGGCGCTGGGTATGAGAGGTTTAAATACTATCGTAAATTTTGATTAACAATCGGCAGGCCGATATTAGATTGATGCAGGTGATTTGTCTAACAATGTCAGTGATTGATTGTCCGATATATCGGGTAAACAAAGGGTTTAATCAATTGATGCTTTTATATAAAAGGTGATTAACTCTCTCTAATTGGGTTATAAACGGAACTGGGTTCAAAATGCGGGACACGACTTTAGCAAAAATAACAAAGTGTCACGGGACAAGGGTAAATGTAATAAACGATTTTATTATAACAATGGGTTTAACAACAAGGGAAAACTTCTTAACACTTCTACTCTTTCGAAGGTTAGAACTAAGAATTGAACTCTTCCTGAGTTACTCTTTATTGAGACGAAAAATATACTTTTTTCCCCTCTTAATCAATACATTGTTTCTAGACTAACTATACTATCTCTATTGAATTCGTTTCTATCGTATGATTTTCTTACCATGGCCTCATATTTTTGGGGCGGAAGGCAGAGGTGGCTTTCCTAAGCCTCGAGGCGTAAGTGTTGTTAAAAACATCTTCGCCTTAGTACTATAATTCACCTTTAATTCACCTCTAATCCTCCGTGTGTCAATACCATACCGTTAGCAAAACTAAAAATAGGCTAAGTACATTGTTTACTAAAGGGGTAATAACAAACATTGACAGCTAAATGCCAAGGGCATAAACTAGTTTTATCTATATAGGCGAAGCTAACATGTGTGAATCTATTGTTTACGAAAGGGGAAATAAAACAAACATGAGCAGAGAGATGCCAAGGGCATAAACTTGGATTGTGGCCCTGCTATGCGCAGTTACCATGTGCTTATACCGGAAATCACTGCGGCGCTACCTCACGCTACCTGGGGCTATGCTGATCTTTCGTAACCATGGTGTGATTTTAGGAGAAATCATACGATCGTATGATGTAACTAGTGGGAAAATCTCCTAGATAAACACATAATTGAAAAAACTTGGGGCGTAGCCTGTCACAACGTACGTATGATTGGAGAACTTTATTTCTACATAAGGGGCGTAATCAACATATTGCTTATCTGTTATGCAGAAATATAAAATCATTACATATTTGTGGAACATGCGAATTCGTAATATATTATTGAAGAGTTGAAAAATTCTCTGCAATGTTTTAAATTTGCCGAAATTGAAAATATGTTTGATTAACTTGATGACTTAAATAAAAGTCTAGTTCTAAATATCTTTATAATGCGTATCACATGCGAGAAATGTACGTACTAATAAATCTCATATTTAATAACAAAAATAAAATAAAATAAATCAAATTACTGCTAAGATATGGATCTAACTATATAATGATAGTACTGCTAAACTGAATCTGTTCTGAGAGTATAAAAACCTTAAAATTCTAATCTAGTATCAAGGTCGACACACAAATGTTTTATGCTTTGATCAATAATTCTACGTTTTTTAATAAATTAAACTTCATCGATTGTAAAGTTACATTGATATAGAGAAACTTTAATTTAGCTGCCGTTACGAATAAATATTGAAATGATTAAAATAAATTAAAAAATTTGTGACTAACGCGAGAAATTCAATTCTCAATGTTCTCTGAGAAAGCTAATCAAATTTTAAGATCATAATTTATTAATTTATTGTTCCCTATCTGAAAACATTAAAATTTCTGATATTATACAAATTTAATTTTTCTATATTGAGAAATTAAAAAAATTTTTGAAGACATTAAAGACTAAAAATTCTCTTAATGAAACATAAAATTAATATTGAATTTCACACAATGATGTGATAGATAAATATAATCGACTAAGACAGATAAGTGTATAAATTTTCAATTATTATTAAACGCACTTATGGTGTTTTACCACCATAGGTAAATTAGATTTGCAAATCTGTGTAACAATAACAAAAACAAAAAAATAAATTTTTACAAAACAAAAAATAAATTTTAATTACTTTAGGGTTAGGGTAAAGGTAGTTTCATAAGCAAAATTTTGAGATATGAATGTTTTTTTAAAAAAAATAAACAAAAAAACGAAATTTTTTGTTACACATGATCTTAAATTTTGATTGGCTATTCTAATAGTTTTGTGTTACATAGTGTAAAAACACCATAGGTGCGTTTTAGTAAAACTCTAAATTTTTATCCATTTATTATGACATTTATTATATCTGCTATATTTACAGTAATTATTAACTTTTTCTAATTCTTTGTTATGGAATTGTATCAATCATAATTTATCAATTAATCATAAATACCTCTAAAAGTCTGGAAAGATGATGATTCCAATGAATAATTGACTCGTTATTTATTATTAACATTATTTATGTATTAATTTCTGAAGGTACAGTGCAAGACACTTTAAGACTACATTTATGTGATTTGTCCCATTTTCAAAAATTTCGTATTGAAATTTGATTTTTTTGATTTCTTGTACTCTGATTGGTTAAAAATTAATTAATAAAAATATTTTAAAAATAATTTTAAAATTAATTTTAAAATTAGCCAATAACAAGAAGCCAAAACATGTGACTTGTCCCATTTTGGTTAAATTTTTACGTATCATATAAAAATACTATATTTTTAAAGCTATGTATTTTGAAAAGTTATTATAACTTCTTAAAAAAATTAAGGCTGCTAAGTTGTAATAAATTGATTTAGCATAAAATAGTGGCTTCCTTTTTAAAATATCTTTCTTAGATCATAAGTTATTACCTTTTAAAGTTTGTGTAGTCTTTAAGTGTTGCGCACTGTACCAATTCCAGTAAACAATATCATCTTAATCTTTGCTACAATGAAGACATAGGTATTGCTAATATCGAAAAGAAAGCAATTAGAGTAATATTAAATATATAAAAGCATAATAATTGAAATAACAATTCAAGTTCATAATATTTACTGTGCCTTCTATTCGATTTTAAAATAAATCATTAAATTCATTTAAATATTTGTACTTTTACATCATTGTTAATGTAAATAAGTTTATATTAATATTTTTAGCTATAAATATTTTTATCTAATTATTTATCAATAGTTATTTTTGTTATTCTTTTTGTAAAAACTTTTATTAAAAGTTAAACTTTTAAACTTATTTTATTATAATTATATTTTTTAAAATTAAAAACTATATAGTATATTTAAATTACAAAATTTAAACCTACATTTTTAGTTTAAAAAACAAATAACAAATTTTAATAATAAAAATTACTAAATTTACCAAGCTAATTATACTACATTAATTATTTAATATAATTCTTGTTTTAAATATAAATTATCAAAGTTAGTACAAAATTTGTATAAAATAAATTAGGCAATTACTATTTGTACACTAGTGTATAAACACGGGTACATATGATAACTTAAAATTTTGTTTATGAAACCACTTTTCGGATCTAACAAAAAAAATTCCTTGCAAAATTTTATATAAACTATAACCCCTTCCAATCCAAAGCTGACACTCCCAAAGCTGACCCTAACCCTAACCTTAAATCGGGTTTAATTTGGTCTATAATTTATATTTTACGCGGATTTGCAAATCAATTAATTAGTACCCGTGTACATACACGTAGTGTACAAATAGTTTTTTCCAATAAATTAATATTTTAAATTTAATAATATTTTTAAAAAATTTTTTTTGATATTATAAGCTAATTTTCTCTACAGACATGAAATTTCCACAAGGTATTTTGGGTAAAATCTTAATAAATTAAATTTTTAATATATAAAATCTTGTTTAAATAATATGCATATATTTTATTATAATTAAAATTATAAATTATTTATAAAAAATTCATAGTTTATATTTAACTTCGATATTTTTAGAATTATCATTGATGATAAGTTTATGCTCTATTATAATTAGTTAATTACAATACTTCAGGCGCAATGCTACTATGTAGGGTATTTTACTACATATTTTGTGTTTTCTATTGCATTATCCATTTTTCTAGTAAATCTGCAATTTTTGGATCTACTTTGTTTGCACTTGTCCTTGACATCTTGTGAAACATGTGAGTCCACTATTATTTTACCACTATATAAGTCACTGTGTATATAATTTTGTTTGTGGATATGATTTAAATTATCAGATATTAAGAAAAGAATTTCTACTTTTTGCATCAATTTAAGAGTTGTGTAGTATTTTCCGAGATTCCCTTTACCTGCATAATCAAATATTATCATATATCTATTCTTTTCTGGATCATAAGAAATTCCATATGTTTCTATTCCATATTTCTCTACATCGTATCTTTTAAGCTACATTTATAATAGGCTTTAAACTTTAATGACAAAAATAACTTATTAATAATCATATTTATAATAAATAACAAAATGTGTAATATATTTACCTCATTAAGAAAATCCGACTGCTTGTCACATTTTTTGATGCTTTTTAAAGCAACCATAGAGTTCTGTTAATGAGACGTTCATATCGTTTTATTTTTGTTTTTATCATTTGTCATTATATATTTACATTTGCCATCAATCCAAATTGTAGAATATACTGTGCCAAAATCTCCCCTGATTTCTTCAATATTTTTTAACCTTATACATTCAATAATATTCTGATTCATATTGTGCGTTTTTAATAAATTCTTTAATCATGTTATTCACTTCATCGCTTTAATTGTACCAACTTTGATTATATAAGGATCACATGAATGGCAAAAGGCATATCCGTTATTATGTTTCCTATACTGTTTACATTCTGCATTGGCACAAGTTGCAGATCTCAGAAGTTTTTTCATACATATTTATTATTTTTGTGTTGTTTGATTTAATTCCCAAAGCATAATTTAAATCTTTAATTGATTCATCATATCTTCTCATAGATTTGTAAGTCAATCCACGGTTACTTAATGTTATTTAAACCTTCTAGTAATTCTTCATTTCTTGTCATAACTTGATAAGTCACTCCACGATCATTTAATGTCGTCTCACTATTAGGTTTTATTTCTAATGCTTTATTTAAATCATCAAGCGTTTTTTCATATTTATCCATCCTAAGATAAGTTATTGCACGATCGTTCAATCTAGTTAAATTTTCAAGTGAGTCTTCATAATTTCCATGTTTTGATAAGTTAATCCAAGATTATTTAATGTTATAGAATAATTTGGATTGATTTTTAATGATTTTCTTAAATCTTCAAGTGATTCTTAATATCTACCCTTTATCCTGTAAGTTGATCCACGAATATTTAATGCTAAGCATAGTCCAATTTGGCTTTTAATGAACATTTAATTTTTAAAGTGAGTCTTTAGCTTTATCCGAATTGATTTTTAATGAGCCATTAAAAATTTCAATTCTTCAAATTTATCCATTTTCTGATAAACTAATCCAAGGAAACTCAACGTTTCCGAATTATTCGATATGAGTTTTAATGATTTATTTAAATTTTTAGGTGATTCTTTGTACTTTTCCATCTCTTGAAGAATGAAACCTCGATGACTGAGCAATGAAACATCTTTTGGGTTGATTTTAAGTAATTCATCTAAGTCGTCAAGTGATTCTTTATATTTGCGAATAAAATAATAAGTAATTCTACTGTCACCATCGTATGGGAGAGCTTGGTACTTTCAGGCCGAGTTTAACTCCGATGGTTGACGTTAAAAGGTCACTTGATTTTGACCGTAATTTATGGGACACGGTTATTTATGATTTATTAGGCATTTATTTAAAAAGAACGTATATTTATTTAAGGATGGTTTTGGAGAGCATACATTAGGTACATTATATATCATGAACAAAGGGTGAGGCCAACACTTTATATACATTCTCATTTCTTATGATGCCTACGCTAGGATCATGATGTTATACTACTAATCTGATTTCACATACTTCCCCACATGCAACTCCTTCTATCAAGTTTACGCGTAAACACGACTAGGAGAAAATTCACATGGTTAAGCCACTGAGAATACATAATAATGCCTAGTACTAGAAAGGTAAGATTAACACGGCTATGGCGATACAATTATGGAAGGTAAGTGACAACTTAAAGAATTATACAAATACACTACGAAGTTGCAAAGTCATAATATTTTTTTTATGGCTTATTTTCCAATAATTTATTAACAACCTCGAGTGATCCTTTGCAATTACCCATTTTTTTGATAAGTATAACCTAGATTTAATAATGTTATCTCGCCGTTCGGTTTAATTTCTAAGGATATGTTAAAGTCTGCAAGTGAATATTCGTATATGCCCATTCTTTGATAAATTAGGTGTTGTAGCATTGTTTGGATAGATTGTTAAAGTTATATTTAAAACTACAGTGAGTCATCGTAATCTTTCAAATACACATCCAACAAATTAAATGAAATTATATCATTTGGTTTAAATTCTAATAACTCGTTAAATTTTCGAGAAACCTGCAAATAATTCGTCACATTGACTCTAAAAGTTCATGAAGATAACACGCTTCAATATTAGTTTTCAACAGTTCCGATAATTCCTTTAATTGCACGAACAATTCTTTATATCATCCATTCAATAACTGTTGCTAAATTTAATCATAGCATTGTTATAATTTAACCAGTGTTGGGTGATATGGTGGTCAACCAAAAATTTGCTGGTCAAATTGGTCTGGTCAAATTGGTCAATTGGTCAAACTGGTCAAATTGGTCAAGTCTATTATATTAATATTATATATATATTATATAATAAATTATATTAAATATGCTATTTGACCAATTTGACCAGTACAGGTCCTTTGACCATACTGGTCAAATTGGTCAAATTGGTCTGGTCCAATGGTCAAATTGGTCTGGTCAAGCCAACACTGAATTTAACATAGCATTATTCATTATTTGGATCTATTTCTAAAGCTTTATTTAAATCTGCAAGTAAGTCTTCATCTCCCAAAAGTTGACGCACAAATCCATGCAAACATAGTATTTCAGCACTATTTCGGTCAATTTTTAGGTTTCATTAAAATTATTAAGTGATATTTTGTGTTCATTATTCATATTCACCCATAAAATTATGTAAATGCTCGATCGTAACATTATTCGGATCGATTGCTAATACTTTATTAAAATCATTAAACGAATATTCATATTCGTTTATCATCAGTATAATTAATGCTGTAATATTATTTGGATCAATTTTTAATGACTTATTAAAATTATTAAACGATTCATCATAGACGCCTATACATTGATATACTAATCCTCGATCATTCAATGCTATAGCATTATTTGGCATAATCCCTAATGATTCAGTGAAGTCTGTAAGGGTTTCTTTATATTTTCGCATCTTTGGATAAGTTCTCACACGTAGCAGAATCATTTGGCCTAATTTCCAATGATTTATTTAAATCTTTCAATGATTCATCATATTTTGCCTGTGTCTTAAAAATTCCTCCACGTGCATTTAAAATAGTGAATTATTTTGTATTTCATTTATATTCGCAAGTGGTTCTACATATTTGCCTTATTTTGATAAATAATCCTACGAACACGTAATTTCTTTAAGTCATTTGAAAAATCAATATCTGATTTATTTAAATTTGTAATTGCTTTATGCAAGTCTACACGCGATTCTTCATGCTTACCCATCATTTTGTGTGTTTTAACTTAGACAACTAGCGAAAACACATCATTTGGTTCGATTAATAAATATTTATTTAAATCATCAAATGATTTGCCAAATCTTTTTTATTCTAGATACGAATACATAGTGCAGTAACATTATTTAGTCGAATTTTTAATGATTTATTTAAATCATCTAGCAATTCTTCATTATCCTCGATTACATAATGTTTCCGCATTACTCGGTTCAATAATTAATGAATAAGGTAGCCGCGCGACGCTGTCACGCTAGAAACCAGGAACGAAGGTATATAGTTAAAAAATAGTCAAAACAAGCATAAATAGGAAATCAATAAGAACTGAATACATATTTAATGTTTAATGGATTGTTGTTGATCTAGAATTTCATTAGTGTATTGCGATAGTGGTGGATAATTATATGATTGTCATTTTAATAGTCTATGCTATTTATTATAATCTAGCGTATCTCGCGTTGCTTACGCAACGCATTTAGTTAGTATAAATTTTTTTAGTTATTGATCAAATTTTTAGGAAAGAATTGAGTTTAAGTATAAGTCAGGGTGTTGTTTGAGAATTAACAGTATTAGGAAATTATTTATATTTTAACATGATTTTAGCATATATACATAAAATTTTTAAAATAAGTAGCGCAACGTTGTAAATTTATTTTAAAAAAAAACATAAAAGAAAATTTATAAAGAGAATAATACAAATTATAATCGGAAAAAATTTTTTAAAAAATAAAATTTTAAATGATAAAATATTCATCATCTGAATTAGCTAAATGTATTATTATAAGATGATCGTTTAGTATTGCATGTTTGATTTAATCATTTTTTATTTTTATTTTTTCTTGATCAGAATTGTTAGCACGTTTGTTTGAATGAGTATTATTATAATCATTCAAAATTATTGTTTCTGGAGTCTGAATTTTAGATGTTTCTTAGAATTGTTTTGATTAATATTTAGAAGCTTTGATCGTGTATGATTTGGCAAGGTTGATAGGTTAAGATTATGAATGGTGATGATATTCTTGTTCATAATTGGCTCATCGATACGTATTTTAGTCTTAACACTTTGCTCACAGGTGTATAACTAACCAAAAGCGATATACCATAATTACTCAATCATATTGCTACATTAGTTTTAGCGTTTTGGACATAACCATGTTTGGTAAATCGACATAAAATTTCAAATACAAGAATCGCAGAGAAAATTAGTAATCTGGACGGCAAAAAATTCCGACAAAAAATTTACGAAAAATGGAAAATCTAGAAATTAATCATTAAATTTTTAGTTTTTTTTCTAGTATTTGAATATATTTACTATGTTTATTAATATCATGTTTTTTTTTATCTATTGTGGAGCAATTGTTCTTGTTCTTGCACTTGCGCTTGCATTGGTTCTTGTGTTGGTTCTTGCACTTGTACTTGTTATTAAACTTGAGATTATTATATAAAACGCTTTCCAATTAGTGAAACATTTGATTGACTTTTTTTTTTTAGCTATTTTTTGATAAAATAGTTTTTAATTATTATAATAAAATAACAGAAGCGAATTTGGAAAATTCAAGTTTTACGATTTTAAGAGGTTGTTTAAGGCATTAAAAAAACATGGATACGTTTTATTTTGGTGTGATCACGTTAGTATACTTGATTGGCCAGTGATTAAAAAGACGTTGATCTAAGCCTTATTTTGGTGTGACTACATTATGAACACTTGATTGGCCAGCGGAATAGATGAACATTTGTGCTTTGATATAAGCCTTATTTTAGCGTGACCACGTTAGAATATTTGATTGGCCAGTGGAACGAGCAACATTAGTATTTTAATATTAAAAAACTTCTTTGATGATCAGTGATTATCATTTCATCAACCCGATAAAAGATCCTACGAAAAAAAATGAAAAATACCAAATATCAGGTAAATAGACAAATCAAATTGCATCGGGTCACCAATTTTTGCGGCGAAAATTTTTGCTTTTACTATCATAAGTTATTGCAACTGTAATATTGCTCATATGTGCGGTTATAATAGGATATAAGGCGTGATGAATTTATGCGTGAAGAATAATTGCATGATGCATACATGCGTGAAAAATAATCAAAATTTGACGAATAAGTCATGCGGACCAATCAAATTTAAGATTTTGTGGACAAATACCACTCCAAACAGCATAAAACCATACACTTCATGATTGTATCACTCCGTTCCTGGTATCTTCGAGGGATTCATCATATCTACTCGGAATTTGATAGGTTAATCCTCGGTTGCATAATACATCTGGATCATTAGAATTGATTTTTAATGATGTACGATTTTCAGTACTTATGCATTATTTTGGTCTAATTTTTAATGATCTATTAAAATCCGCAAGTGGTTCTTCAAATTTAACGATCATTCAATGTTTTGGCATTGTTTGAATTGAGTTCTAATAACTCATTCATATTGACGTTGTTTATTTATATTTTTTTTATATCGATGTGTTTAATAAACTAATGCAGTAATGTGGTTTAAAATTTGTTGACTAAAAGATCTTAAATTTTCTATAAAACTGAAAAAAATTAAAAATTTGACTTTAGTTCCGTATAGGTCTTTTTTTTTAAATTCTAATTGTGCGTTTGATTTATGTTTAGAATTTGTCATAAACGTTTAATTAATTCTGTTATTATAAAGCTATCTTCATTTTGTGCAAAATTTATTTCGTATTAGTTCTGCATAAGTCTTATTTAAAAACTCATTAAATAATACTTGGAGCATTGTTAAAGAATTACGTCTCATTCCCCGATAGTAATTTTCACTACTCGACACAGACATCGTGACAATTACTAACAATACATTTCCGAACTAATCAAATGCTAACCATAAAGCTATGTGATACCGGGAAATTCTAAACTAGGAATTGATTATAGCGCTTTGCAAAAAGATGTGACCCGGTGATTATTTTAATGATGATGGCTGAGAATCACTGAGATTCCAGATTGTCCGTTACATTATATTTTCGATTGGTTGCATTTAAATTTCTTTGAAATCGGTTTAATTCTTAAAATCTCAAAAAATCTATAAAATCTCCGATTTTCACACGACATTGTGATCTGCAGAGGCTACATCTTTTTGCAAAGCGCAATAATCGATTCTGAGAATTGATTTTAAGAATTAAGATCGAGTGATCGATTCTTTTATAGAATAGATTATTGAATTAGCACAGATTTCATATATATATGGTTTTCACAAATGCGATGTCCAAGTGAATAACAGAATATAATAGTTTTCCAGATTCCTCACGCGTAATACGCGGGAGGTTAAATTAGGATTAAAATGTTAATTACTGATAACGTTGATATAAAATTTTTTGATCAAATTATACCCTTTTGGTGATAATACGTTTGACCCCATCACTTCTGATTCATGCTTAAGGCCAAAAAGAAATAAATAATTTTTTCAAGCGGTTAAAGAAAAAAGGATTAAATGAAAAATTCTTAAAAATAATTTTTATTTGAAAAGAATTTGAGATGGCAATCTATAGCTGTAGTGTCATATTTCCTAATATTAGTTTGTTTGGTTTGGTGAAATTGCTTATTATTTAGTTGGATTCTAGGTTTTGGTGGCCCGATACTAGCATCGCTCTACGTACATACATTCAAACGCAACCTTATAATTCAGTGTTTTTGTATGGCGATACATTTTGTAATTTATTTTTGCCATGTCACAAAATGAACTACACGGGAAATTTTTCAATTTTACCTTGATAACGAGCTTTGATGTGGATTTTTAATATTCGTGTTTTTTGGTTATAAATTTTTAATGTATATCCTCTAAATATTTCAGTGTATCAACCACATTCGATAAAAACATTTACTTATCTGAATAGTTAATATGGATTAAAAAGATAGAAACAATTCAAAAACTCAATGCTTATGCATAATTACAGAATTATTTTAAGATGTTAATGAAAGTATCAGGTCACAAAAATAAATTTTATTTTTTTAATTAATAATATACAGCTGATAATATAATTACATTGTTATTTTGTTATTTTGTGATATTTCTAATGCTTTTTTTTTCATTATAAACCAAAATTCACCATCCTAAATACATATTGTGCACACCAAATCATATTAATTAAATGAATGTGATGAAATATTGAGAGGTGGTGTATTTATATACTGAAAAGACTACTGCGAACGGCCGAGAAAGAACGTTATATTAAACATCTACACTATTAAAGCCTTAAAAATGGTTGTAACTTGACATCTTAATATTGATTGATTGATACTGTACCACGTTTTGTTTATTAAGCTTAATTTTATGTTATACCAAATTTTGACGGAAACAAATTATTAAGGATTTTATTATTGAGGCATTTGTTATGTTAAAATTCGAATTACTTCCTGGTATAATAAAATACATAGAGTTGGTTGTCGTCCAAATATTATTAGATTCTACGGGCTCATGAAGGTAAACAAGTAATTTACAACTTTGAGAGCATCGAATAATGAAATATTTATTTTTGAAGATCATCGCTCACTTATACGTGTACAATTACTCGATTGTTGTCCCATTGTATGAATGTTAAATGATTTCTAAGTCAAAATACAATATGAGCACGTTATTTCATACTTGCTAAAAATCAATTTGTACAATCGCCTATTCATCTCATCAAGCCAATTTTTAATATAACAATAACAGATCGTTGATGATGTCGGTCTTCTTCTTGGATCCGCATTCAAACACCATTTAACTAAATTATTGTAATTTTTCAATATTCTCTCATTGAATTCGGATCATTTTCCTAAACAAATCTCTGCTGCAAGCTCATTATCAAACTAATTACCATCAAATGCATACACATCCATCGAAATTTCAATCATTATAATTCCGAGACTATAAACATCAGATGCTGCAGAGTACTATTTCTTTTCCAAAACTTCTGGCACGATGTATGGCAAAACACTATGGACTTGATCATCGTTTCGATCCGTCTTGGCTTTTATTAGGGCTTCACATTCGTTATATTCAATTTTAAATTTCATCTTTTATCAGAAATTTAAAGTTTACCAGGGATTCGTCTTTCATCTTTTGCCAGTTTTAGGTTTCATCCTTCATCACTATGCAAAAAAGAGTTTGCCTAACAACTATATCCTGTAATCATGCAAAGAGCCCAAAATTGTAAAAACAATTTATGGCCGTAGTAATGGGTCAACAAACCATTAAATCATCAATTTTATCAACGATCCAACGGCGGTGGTCTGTTTCAGGCTTAAAATATAGTAGTTAACCACTAACAGGAACCAATGAACTCATTAATGTAGAATAAACTTCAGTAGTAGGATCATAGTCGTCAGTTTTAACGCATAATCTTTATTAGTAACTATTTTACCCGTAACACTACTCTTGCTACACCTTATCATAAACTTGACTGTCTAATACGCATGTAAAAGTTTTAATAGAACTCCCAGCTCATGAAAAGGTGCATGACTTGTTATATTCTTATAAATTTACGGAAACATGTATATATGAGTCTTATAAAAGTGAAAAAAAGCAGAAAATAACTAAATTTAAAAAACCAATTTAAATAAATTACAATAATCAAAAAAGAAGTTGAAAATAAAAAACAATCGAAATCAAAAAGTTATAAATGACCATATTTGTGCATATATTTTTAAAGTTGCACATAAATTGAGATTATTATATATTTATGTTGTTTGTGTACGTAGTAAAGTGAAAACTATTTAATATTCAATATTTAAAGATTTGATACGTAGTAATAAAAATATCCGACTGTTAGCAGTTTTGCTTGGCATGTGTAGTGAATTATTCTGATATGTAATAGCAATGAATTTAGAATTATTAGTTTAATCAGATATACATAAATGAGTTCAAAACTGTTCAAAAAGACATAAGCGTTAGCCATCAATTCATGTTTATATTTAGGTGCGTGCATTATTGTATATTTCAAATTTTCTGACCTCTTTTAACAGTTTGAACGGTTTGTCACACAGTTCGTCCTCTTATCTAGTTTATCATCTATCTTAAAATGTATAGGCTAATTTTAACGGCTTTAGTTAATTACTTGAAACAAACTGTTATAATAAAATTTTCGAATGTTGCTTACAAGAATTCGCTATATTGTTTACTACGTAACAAACGTGATACATTTTGTTAATTTTGTTTGAATTCATCATATTTTTCGTTGACAAATGTAACACATGTACGCAGAAGGCTACAGTTTGCATAAACCTTAATTTAGCATTATGTAAGCTACATAAGTACGGCTACTAAATTTTCTTGTAACATAATTCGTTTTGTATCTAAAATGCAAAAGATGTTGGTCTAAGCAAAATTGTTCAAATTATTATTAATGCTTTTAGTAGAATGAATATTGATGATAGTCAAGAATTTGCGAATAAGAATAATCCAGAAGGAACATTCTGGCTTGGTTATTGTTATGAATATGGGATTGAAATTGAGAAGAATGAAAAAAAAGCATTTACTTATTATCAAACGTCAGCAAATATGAATAATTCTGATGGAATGTATTATGTTGGCCATTGTTATTATTTAGGAATTGGGGTTGAAATCGATAAGGAAAAGGCATTTGAATATTATCTAAAATCGGCTGAGTCTGATAATTCTATGGGAATTTTTAAAACAGCTGTTTTTTATAGATATGGAATTGGTGTAGAAGAAAATTATAATAAATTCCTACATTGGATTGAAAAGTGGGTTATTTAATTTTTATTTAAAAATTAAAAATCACAACTATTTACTATAATAATTAGGGAGTAAGAATAAAAATAATTATTAAGATATAAAATTTAACAATTTATTCTTAAGTAATAGTTTTAATTACTTGTATAGTGAGTAAGTATAAAATATTGATTACTAGTTAAATGTGTTAAATAAATATCAAATATGTTGTTGAATACTGATCAATCACTATTTTTACAAATAATTTTAGACTGTGAGTACAAAAACACTTATTAAACTAAGTAATTAAAATAAGCTATTCAAGTTCATGTTTATTTACTATTTATTTTCATTTAATTCGAAATAATTTAGTGCGTGAGTATAAAGATCATTTACGTATTAAACTAAGTAATTAAAATAAGCTATTCAAGTTCATGTTTATTTACTATTTAATTTCATTTAATTCGCATTAATTTAGTGTGTGAGTATAATGAACATTACGTATTAAACTAAGTAATTAAAAATAAGCTATTCAAGTTCATATTTATTTACTATTTAATTTCTTTTTATTCGCATTAATTTAGTGTGTGAGTATAAAATCATTTACGTATTAAACTAAGTAATTAAAATAAGCTATTCAAGTTCATGTTTATTTACTATTTATTTTCTTTTTATTCGCATTAATTTAGTTCGTGAGTATAAAGATCATTTACGTATTAAACTAAGTAATTAAAATAAGTTATTCAAGTTCATGTTTATTTAATATTTAATTTCTTTTTATTCGCATTAATTTAGAAAGTGAGTATAAAGATCATTTACGTATTAAACAAAGTAATTAAAATAAGTTGTTGTTCAGGTTCATGGTTTTTACTATTTAATTTCTTTTTATACACATTAATTTAGATAGTGATCATTTATGTATTAAGCTATGTAGTTAAAATAAGCTCATGTTTATTTACTATTAATTTCTTTTTATTCGTATTAATTTGTTTGTGAGTATAAAGACCATTTACGTATTAAACTAAGTAATTAAAAATAAGCTATTCAAGTTCATGTTTATTTACTATTTAATTATTTAATTTCTTTTTATACACATTAATTTAGTGAGTGGGTATAAAAATCATTACGTATTAAACTAAGTAATTAAAATAAGCTATTCAAGTTCACGTTTATTTACTATTTAATTTTTTATTCGCATTAATTTAGTTCGTTTATAAAGATCATTTATGTATTAAACCAAGTAATTAAATTAAGCTATTCAAGCTCATGTTTATTTACTATTTAATTATTTAATTTATTTTTATTCGCATTAATTTAGTTAATGAGTATAAAGATCTTTACATATTAAACTAAGTAATTAAATAAGCTATTTAAGTTCATGTTTATTTACTATTTAATTTCTTTTTATTCGAATTAATTTAGTTCGTGAGTATAAGATCATTTACGTATTAAGCTAAATAATTAAAATAAGCTATTCAAGTTCATGTTTA
>QKWP01000142.1:292190-348662 GCA_003550325.1 Gigaspora rosea | reverse complement strand
TTTTTTATTCGCATTAATTTAGTTCGTGAGTATAAAGATCATTTACGTATTAAACTAAGCAATAAAATAGTTATTCAAGTTCATGTTTATTTAATATTTAATTTCTTTTTATTCGCATTAATTTAGTTCGTGAGTATAAAGATCATTACGTATTAAACTAAGTAATTAAAATAAGCTGTTCAGGTTCATGATTTTACTATTTAATTTCTTTTTATACACATTAACTGTTAATTTAGTGGGTGAGTATAAAGATCATTTACGTATTAAACTAAGTAATTAAAATAAACTAATCAAGTTCATGTTTATTTACTATTTAATTTCATTTAATTCGTATTAATTTAGTTTGTGAGTATAAAGACCATTTACGTATTAAACTAAGTAATTAAAATAAGCTATTCAAGTTCATGTTTTTTTACTATTTAATGTCTTTTTATTCGCATTAATTTAGTGAGTGAGTATAAAATCATTTTCGTATTAAGCTAAGTCTTAAAATAAGCTATTCAAGTTCATGGTTTTATTTACTATTTATTTCTTTTTATTCGTATTAATTTAGTTTGTGAGTATAAAGATCATTTACGTATTAAATTAAGTAATTAAAATAACTGATAAGCTATTCAAGTTCATGTTTATTTACTATTTAATTTCTTTTTATTCGCATTAATTTAGAAAGTAAGAATAAAGATCATTTACGTATTAGGGGATTTCATAATTAATATATTTTGAGAATAAGTGGGAGTTTAAAAGATCCTACTTCTATTTTAAAATTCAATAAAATTAGCTTTTTTTTTTTGATGCATATTTACTGGTAAATGATTATGTAAATAAATCTATACGTTAAAAATAGGGTTTATGTATACACATTTTGTAAATACGTCACTGATTTAATCTGAAATCGGATGCCAAATAATTAATTATGTTACTAGTAAACTAAGTAATTAAAATAAACTATTCAAGTTCATGTTTATTTACTATTTAATTTTTTTTTATTCACAATAATTTAGGTGAGTATAAAAATACACATATTCGATCTGATCTAATTTGAAATTAGTAATTTGTCTAAATTATTTATTTATTATATATAAATAATTAGCCGGTAAGTAAAAATTATTTGTATTGAAATTAAAGATTATTTAAATGTGTAAAATAAATAATATAGCATTATATAACAAAGGGATTCCAAATATGGAAAATGTAAGCATTGTAATAATTATAACACGCATGAATCTTGGTGCATTACGTGTGATCCTGAAATAATGATTCGAAAGTGGACATGTGGAAATAAATATGTTGACTGTTGTATAAAGGAGTTTCAACTTAGAACTTCTAAATATGAGAATATTATTGAATGGATTCCATTTGATAAATTAAGCATCACTGATAAAATTGGTGAAGGTGGATTTGGCTGTGTATACTTTGCAACTTGGTCAGATGGTATACGAAAAATTGAGAAAACAGACGACTATTACTATGTAAGATCTCGTGAACCATCTAGTGCCGTTGCACTCAAGACCCTATCAAATTCTTCTTTGAAAGAAGTAAGTTAAATTTGTTATTTTTATTAAATAAATAGTTGTATTAATTCATTTTTATAAATTCGTTAAGTTCAAAAACCATATGAAATGTATGTTAGTTGGTAGTAAGCTCAAAATATATGGGTTAACTCAAAATACAGAAACGAATGAATATATGATGGTGTTTCAATATGCCAATAGCGGAAATCTTTATAAGTTTTTAAGATCAAATTTTCGTGGCCTTAACTGGAAAACCAAATTAAAACTATTACTGGATATTTCAGAGGATCTACTTCGAATTCACGATACAGGCTACATTCATGCAGATTTTCACAGTGGTAATATTTTACAACATAAAGGACTCAACGAAAATATGAAATCTTACATCTCGGATATGGGGTTATCTAAAAAATCTAATGAAAGTGATTCAGAAGGTTGTATTTATGGCGTCATTCCTTACGTGGCTCCAGAGGTTTATCAGGTCAAAAGTTTACACTAGAAGCAGATATTTATGGCTTTGGAGTCATCATGTCAGAGATTTCAACTGGCCATAGACCCTTTGATGGTTATCAATTTAATGAGGATCTTGCTGTAAAAATTTGCATTGGATTACGACCAGAGTTTGCACCAGGAACTCCAGAATGCTATATTGAATTGGCTAAGCAATGCATGGATTCTGATCCAGAAGAACGACCTTATGCTTCGCAAGTTTGTGATGCACTTAAAGAATGGATTGAATGCATGGAAATTCCAAATGATAATGAAATCAAAAAACAATTCTTAGATACTGATAAAATAGCTGAAAAATTACCAATTAATTTACCAAAACATCCAGATTTTATGTACACTAGTAAAATGATTAACACGCAAAAAATATCGAATACAATTAAAGGTATCTATTTAAAAAAAAATTTTATTTATGTTTTTGTATTAATTTTATATTTTATATTTAGTAAGCAGACCTGTTGAATCCATTGAACTTCCTAATTATTGAAGTTACTGAAACAAGTATTATATTGAGTTTATACTTCGAAATACTTTATTAGTGTTTAGATCATTAAACATATGCTCTAATTTGTAAATTGGCCTTTTTTAAAGTCCCGGATTTAGATCACTAAAATTAGCACGTACGCTATGTACATTTGTGATACGAAAGATCAATTGCATGAGTAACTAACAGAACATAAAAATATCAATATTATTATACATATTTAAATAAAATTAGCTTTTACTGCTATACTGTATAAAAAAAAATTAAATTTTGTATTTAAATTTAGTTGTCATTTATTAGTTTTTAAAAGTATTTTATCGGGTGTATTTAAATAAAATTTAGTTTTTTAAGCTTAAAGAAAGATTTGGTTTTATACAAAAATTTGAATTTTTATAGCACTTTATGGTTAACAATTAAAGTAGCGAATGTTAGAGGGTGTATTGCCTTATTATATTTGGGTTGTATTAATAAATACTATTACAATTTTCAATGGCACATAACTACGTAGTAGTAATTATATTGGGATTTCAAAAATTAATTATTAGCTATCTGATTTAGATAGAATTAGGTTTTCAAAGTTCAGTTCAGATTCAAAAATCTCAGTTCAGTTTAATTGATCCTGAACTAAATATGAACTGAATGCTAATTTTGAGTTTGAACTAAACATGAACTTTATTATTTTTGAATTTAAACTGAATTCAAACATAACAAAAGTTCGTTCAATTTTCAGTTCAAAGTTTAAAAACATGTTCATATTTAATAAAATTTCTATTATTAACAAAAAACTTTTAAATATCTTAAAAAACTATTATTATTTTTATTTACTAGCATATAATCATATGGTGGCTATGCCACCAAAATCTATCCAACTAAATATATTTGAATTTAAACTGAATTCAAACATAACAAAAGTTCGTTCAATGTTCAGTTCAAAGTTTAAAAACATGTTCATATTTAATAAAATTTCTATTATTAACAAAAAACTTTTAAATATCTTAAAAAAACTATTATTATTTTTATTTACCAGCATATAATCATATGGTGGCTATGCTACCAAAATCTATCCAACTAAATATATTTGTAGATGACATAATAGCATATAATATAGTCAAACTTATTATCCCTTAAACTGTCCAGTTAAGAGGCAAATTTGCCTGCTTAAATTTTATATTTTCATATCTAATCTTTTTTGTTAAAAATAAAAATATTATATAATTTTTTTAAGAATTAAAATAAATATATCTATAGGTACATTAAATTTTTTGTACCCATTATTTTGATCATACATACAAAAATAGGGGATGGCTAAAGCCAGGTACATCACTAGATTACCTGATTTTTCTGATTTTTCTGATTTTTTAATTAGGGTTAGGGTTAGGGTTAGGGTTGGGTTAGGGTTAGGTTAGGAGGTGGTTTTTTATATAGTAAAATCGCATTTCCGACACTTTACTTAGTCAAACAAGACGGTTTGGATAGCCATTTTTTATATATTTCGTGTTTTTGTCTTTGCTGTCTCGCTTTGTTTTGTTCGGACTGATCCGGGTTATATATCGGGTAATTTCGTGATGTACCTGGCTTTAGCCTACCCCCAAAAATAGTAATGCTGATATTGTTTATGTTAGGTTAGAGTTAGGTGAGAATTACATTAGGATTTGGATTTATGCTGTTTTATAGTAAAATTGCTCAA
Organism: Gigaspora rosea; assembly: GCA_003550325.1. Lineage (NCBI taxonomy): Eukaryota > Fungi > Glomeromycota > Glomeromycetes > Diversisporales > Gigasporaceae > Gigaspora > Gigaspora rosea. The sequence continues at coordinate 344,473 of QKWP01000142.1, read as the reverse complement.
GGAAATCTTTTTATTAATGTACAGAAGGTGGTTTAGTATGCAATTTCTTGCAAAATGAGCGATTTTTGTCAAACCAAACATTTGTTTTGAATTTTTCTAATTGTGTAATGTTACATCTAATTTTGAATTTTGGTAGCAATCTATAGATCACATGATGCAGGTGTATGTACCTTCAGGTATATATATTAGCTCTTTTTTTAAATAAAAAATATATTTAAAACCTACTTTTATTTGCTTAATATTTATAAAAAATTTGAGGTTGCTTATAAAAAATAAATCAGTAATTATAAATCAAACCAGTGGTGTTAAACACCAGTATGCAGTGTAACATAAAGAACAATATTAAAAAAATAAACAAAAAAAATAAACAAAAGTTAAAGTTGATATATGTTAAGTAGAGCAATAGTTAGGGTTAGGGTGAGGCATAGTATATAGTAAAATTTTGCAAGGTGTTTTTTTTTAAAAAAAAAAAGTGGTTTCATAGATAAAATTTTGAGTTAGAAGGTATTTTTTAAAAAAAAAGCAAAACAACAAAAATTTTATGTTATACCTGATCTTTACGTTATACTGCATTTAAAAAATTTGATTGGTGAAAATCATTGTAGTGTTGAGTACCAGTGGTGTAATTTAGTAAAACCAAAAATAAATTTATAATTTTTTAAAAAATTTTTTTAGTTTTGCTTAATAAAAAGTTAAGTTCATAAGTTTTGTTACATTATAGCTATTTTAATCATTTTATTTTAAAATTATATGAACTGTTTCTAACTTTTTGCAATTGGTAAATTAGTTTAGCTCCAAAAAATACATTATTTTAGTGTATTGTATTTTATTATTTTTAAAATTGTGAGATAAAAATGCTAAATTTTGAATTATTGATAAAAATTTCCAAAATTAAGTATCCTTTCTTCATATTTTAAAACAAGCAAGATAAAATACTAATTTGATGTGTTTTTTAATACTAATTAAGTTTACTTAGTATAATAAGTTATAATTAATTAGTACAATTCAAGTAATATAATATTTTAAGGATTTTAATTTGGCATATCAGGTATAGGAAATGTCCCATTCATTGCTTTCTATAATTAAAATTTTTAAAAAAACATATAAATTTACTATGTAACTTTGAGCTAAGATCTTCTTTAATCTAACTTATTAACTTAAAATTAAATTTTACAATTATATAGAACAAGAAAAGAAGAAAAAATTGAGCTTAAAAACCAAGTTAAAATTTTGTTTTTTTTTTTTTTTTTTTTAAATGTTAATGGTGAGACCTTGCTCTTATCTTTATTAGATTTAATGGAAAGTTTTTACAAGACTGGAAAAATTTTCATTGTTTAAATCTATTGCTAAGACTAAGAACTCAGACATATATAAAAGTTAACTTAAATACTTATCTGCGGCCTAAACCAACCAGAGTGACCAAGGCTCACCTAGATTGAGGAATAATGTAGAATGTCAGAAGGCTGGGTTGAATATTTGATCCATTTGGGAAGCCAGGTTTCTATTTTGCGTATAGAGATCTGGGTTATAGAATTATTATTTTCTTGGTTACTAAATTGATTGTGAGAAGTAGGAGGGTTTATTGAGGCCAGTTCAGACGACTGTAAGGGAATTTGTTGGTTTTGGGCTCTGTCTATACAATATGGTATCCAAATGTTTGTATAAATTAATTTGTTTATGTGAAGTAAAAGTTGTATAGAAAGTGTGTTGGCAGTTTTGTAGGATAAAGTGTACTCAGATAGTATCTGGATTATGTCCAGAGGGATGAGTCCAGACAATGTAGAGAATATTGAGGGTCTGTTAGGGAAGTGATGTATTTGAAAACTATCAAGATTAAGAATTTGAGTATGAAGCTCTTCTGTTGAGAGTTGAGAGATCTCAAGTTTGCTAGAACTTAGAATAGTAGATAGGGATTCTTTAATAATGTCTAGTAGAGGTTTAGCTGTTGGGCAGATAGTCCAATGTAGTGCATAGCTAGATCGTTGGCAGAGATGACAGATGTTTGGGTATAGTGAGTTTCTTTTGTGTAATGTATGTGGTACAGGGAGTTCATCTAGAAGTATCTTAACCTTGAATGATTTAAGAGTTGAAGAATGAAAACTATTAAAAAAGTCTGAAATTTTTTGGTTATTATTAATATATAGCCATGTAGCTTTCCAGCAAATGTATTGTGTAATATTTGTCCATTGTTGAAAGCGATTTTGGGATGTCCATAGTGCAAGTATATGAGCATGACATAGTGTTTTGACACTATGTCGTATTGGTAGTTCAATAGGAAAATTGTCAGTAGAAAGAGTAAATTGGAAGTTGTATATGTTGTCTGGTTCAAAAAGCAGGTATGGTGCAGTATCATGATGTCGTGCTAGGTAATCAGCTTTATTGTTGAATTCATTATCTTGGTGTGCTGTAACTTTGTGAAGGGTAATAGTAAGTTTGTAAGATTTAATGAGGTTTAGTAAGGTGTTCCAAATTGACCAATAAGGGGTATTTAAGAACTTTGGTATTTGGGAAATACTAGATAGATTTTCATATTTGGAAATAACAGATTGTGAATCTGTATAAATATGAACAGAGCAATTTCTGGGAGCTGTGCAAATAGCAGATAAAACTGCTACTAGTTCAGCTTTGTAGGAGCATGGCCAATATTTAATTTGTGCCTGAAAGGTATGTGTAATAGTTTGATCAGCTAACTGGGCCCATCCAATTCCCATTGAGCACTGAGAGTTGCCCAGGTCACGGACAGAGCCATCAGTATAAAAGGTTAGTTCAGTTGAACTACTATTGTTGTATGCTATTGTTTGAAGATTATCAAGTGCTATACTAGGTTGGAATATATTAAGAATTTGAGAAGAGATTGTGATATTTGGTGTAGGTGGAATATGTATAGGGTTTCTAATAGCTAGTGAATATATTAAATCTAAATAATTAGCATTTAAATTAATAGATTTGTCAGATGGATTGATTCTGCCAAAAAATTTTGTAGCATGACTAGTGGGTACTAGTATAGTGCATTTGTTTGTAATGATATTAGAGTTAAGTGAGCAGTTTGTGCATGGATATGTTAGCATAGTTTGGATTGGATATAGCTGTGTGGCATGAATTTCAAAGGAGCACTGCCAGTGGGTTATAAGCGTATAGTCAGATGCTGTTGGTTTGCGGCGCGCTTTACCAATTATAATTTGGTTATTTAGAATAGTAATAAGCCATGGTTTAGCATTTTTGGATGAGGGGTGACCAGTTGTATAACTATAGTAATTGGATTGTGGTAGTTCCAAATATGAATATAAAGTACGTTCATATGAATGGCTTAAAATTTTATCTTCTAGTAAAGTAAACCATGAGGGTATTTTTTCTTTTGGAATTTTATTAAGTCTTGGTGAAATATGTTTCCAGTCGAGAAGGCTGGAGTTGTCAAAGGTTAGAAGTTGATCCAGAAAAAGTAAGTGGTGATGTCGGATTTGCTTTTTAAAAGTTGCATAGTTTGAGTGTGTTGATAAAAGAGATTCTAAGGAAATGGAACCTTCCTTAATTGTAAAAGGAATATTAGAGTTTGAGTTGGAATTGATTGACCATCCCAGGTGTTTAAAAAGTTGAATAATTTTAAAGTTGGTAGAGAATCTATTAGGGCCATCTATAATAGGCTTTGGGTGTAAAAGTATACTAATAGGTGACCATAAATTATTTTGAAGTTGTTGGATACGTATATGAGTTGTTGTTCCAAGTAAATCACTATTATTTAGCCGTTTAGTGAAATTGGAGATATGGTGTTGAAGTTGGATGTCCCAAATATTTTTAATATTGTATATCTGTGGGTGAAGAAGGGTGCTAGTAGGTATGGTTTTGCATAGTTTAGCCTTATGTTTGACCAAACCAATATGTTGAGAGAGAATTCCATCGCATACTGATCTACTAAGTATAATATTCTGTAGCCGATATTCGATAGTAGGAATGATTACAGTGTTAATAATATAACGAGCCTGGGTGTCAGTAATTTGTTTTCTTTTTGCAATATTAATGAGCTGAGCAGATTCTGTTTTTATTAGCTGTGTTTGTTGGGTTTGTTTGTTGTCAAGTGTAAACCAGCATCCAAGAAACTTGAAAGGCTGATGTTTTGGTTGAAGTGGTAAGGGTTGGTTATTGAAGATTGTTGGTGTGTATGTATCTAGTTTGTAATTAGTAGCTAAGATAGATTTAGATGGGTTGACTTGAATATTGGCCATGTTATAAAATGATTCTGCTATAGATATAATATTGTTCAATTCTGCTTGTGAAGATGCAACCCATAGTGTATCATCCATATAGGCCAGAACTGAACATTTGGCTTTGATCTTGTCAGTAGTTAGATTTTTTAAATTAGTGAACCATGCTGTTTCCATTGTGTATCCTGGTGAATTAGAATAGATATAGGTAATTAAGGGATCGTAGTATATTCGCCATAAAAGAGGAGTAATTGTTTCACCTTGGTCAATACCATTATTCACCTGATATGGTGAGGTAAGACCAAGATTAGTAATAACTCTATTTTGTCTATTTGCCAATAAGTTTGTAAGAATGTTGATGATTTGAGGGGGTAGTGCAAGACGAGAGAGTGAATGTTCAAAAAGGGTGAAGTTCACAGAGTCATAAGCCTTGCTCATATCCTGAGACAAGAGCCATATTTCCTTGTGATTACAATTTGCGTCTTCAATAAGATTATTTAAAATATGAATAGGAATAGATGTGCTATTGTTGGGAAGAGCAACGTAATTATAGGGTGATAGTATTGGGTGTTGTGAGAAAACAGAACTAAGTCTATTAGTGATTATTTTGGTATATAGTTTTCGTATATGTTCTACAAGGCTAATTGGTCGAGTTAGATTTAGATTGCCTTCAAATACTGTTTTCTTTGGGATAGGGAAGATTCTGCTATGTTTCCATACTTTAGGGATGTCACCGTTTAAAAGGCAGCGATTAAATAAAGCAGTAAGTGCAGTAATGCATGTAGGGCCAAGATGTTTTATCATTTCATAGCTTATTCCTGTAGGACCACAGGCTTTGCCATTTGGAAGTTTGGAGATTGTTTGATAGACTTCGACTTCTGTTATATTGTGGGTAAGAGGAGTATACCACTTAGAGTTAATATGAGTAAGAGGTTGGTAATGTTGATACCAGAAATTGTCAAATAATAGTTGATTAATAGGTCTGAATGCTGTCCAGTTATAAAAGTGTGCTTGAACATGTTGCTTGATAATATGAGGGTCAGTAATTAGTTGATTGTTAAGTTTGATATTAGTAAAATGGATAGGGGGTTTGTATCTATCAAGAATACTGTTAATAGCTTGTGTAGGTTTGGAGACCAAGGTTTCACATCTTTTCTCTGATGCCTGGTTAATCTGCTGTCGGAGAAGAAGAGAGTGCTCCATCTGGTAAGCTTTATAGACCTGCTTCCAGATTTCATAGGCATGCTGAAGCCAGGGTTGGGTATAGTTTTGGTCTAGTGAGGTAAGTGGGTTGAGATTGCATTTGGTATATGATTTAATAAGTAGAATGTGTGAGTTTATATGTGGTAAGTGTGGGTTAGAGTTGTTTCTAATAACTTTGATTAGATGGCCAAGCTTCTTGAGTCCATTGTGGAGTGCAGTGCAATGGGGTGTATATTTGTGATTGTAGCTTCGTTTACGAGTAGTTTTATTAGGAATTATTTGAGTTGCTGCTTGTGTAATACAATGCTGTATATTTTGCCATGTCTTATTAATATTTTCTTGAGTATTAGTTGATAAAGGAATGTTGTACTGTGTAAATAGCTGGTCTGAGAGTTCAGAAAATTCTATCCACTTGTCAGAAGACATAGCTCTATAATCAAAGATCCTACGGCTAATACCAGTATGGAAGCGAAGGGATTTACTAAAGGCATTAGGAAAAGTCCAGGATGTTGTAAGAATAAGATGATCACTTAGTGTACTAGTGCTGCTATTGTCTAAATTGTATGATAAAAGAAATTGAATATTGAAAGAGTTAGTCCAAATATAATCAATTCTGCTTTTGTTATGATTGTTTGTCTAGGTATGGTGTGTATTGTTTAAGTGTGCGCCAATATCAAACATATTAGAGCGATGTAGAAAGTTGATAAGTTTAAATTTTGATGAGGAGCTATATATATTATCCTGTGTATTAAAGTCTCCAAGTATGATAGGGTGTAGGTTGGATTGTTGTGCCTGTAATATCCAGTTGATTACAGCATTTTGTATTTGGTTTCTTCTATACATATCTGTAGAGGACAGATATACTGAGATAACACGCAACTTAATATTGCCTTTAAAGAAGAAATCCAAAGCAACTGCTCCACCTGGATGAGTATGGCAGCTGCGTACATGAGGTTTAAGGTAGTTTCGAAACATGATAGCTGCTCCTTCTATTGAGCTTTCTGAATTAGCCCAATAATAAGTATATTGATTATTATTGCAAAATGAAAGTTTTGTTTTATGTGAGATTTTGGTTTCAGTAATACAAGCAATAGAGATATTATAGTTGGTACAGTAATCCTGCCAACTTTGTCTCTTTGCAGGTATATTAAATCCTCTGACATTGTGGGTAGCAATTGTAGGATGTAAATCTTTTGTATTAGATTGTTCAAGTAGCTGTACATTGTCATATATGAGGCTAGTTAGATTTGTTGTAGTGGGTATATTGTCAGAGTTAGAGTCTGTGTGAGATTTGAGTGGAATATGAGCACAATAGTGAAGGTCCTCAAAAGGTAGTAAGGAGTGGTTGTGTAATGGACAAAGTTCACAAGGTACATATATATGTACCTCTTTATAGTCCAAGGATTTATCAGTGTAGATTGAAATTTTGATGAATTTTGGTGAATAGTATGATGGATAGTTTTCTTGTATATAAGTTAGAAATGATTCTATAGTTTGTAATGAGTCAAGAGTAGGTAGGTTGTAGAATTGTAAGAATTTGTTGTAACAGGGCATTGAGTAAGAAAGTTGATTTGTAAGTATAGATTCTGCCTTAGAGTGAGATGGTGACTTGGGATCTGAAGCAAAAGTTTGTTCTTCTGTAGATACGCTCGCCGTTTTAAGCTCGGTTCTCACAGCTGCGCAGGATACAGTGGCCTGCTCGGTACGTTGGGTCTGGCCGTCATAACACTGTTCCTCCGCGTAAGTTAAAATTTTGTTATTTTTGTACAATTTCAAAATGTAACTTCATCAAAAACAAATATTTACTAATTTTAAATCAGTAATAATATGTAAAATTATACTCTGAACAACTTTACTTAGGCGACGGAAGTAGGTTAGCTTGTAAGAAAAATGGATTGTCTATGTACTAAAGTTAAAATTTTTGAGTTTTCAATATAAAACTTTTTTTTGATTAGGTAACCTACTTCGGGCCCTTAATCAAAGTTGTTCAGTACGTGATTTTACTAAGTTTGAAGCTGCCATGCGTTTTCTCAGACCTTTTACTAAGTGAAAAATAGGTTTAAGTGTAGAGGGTACATAGATCATTTTTATATAGTTTTTATATGGTATTTTGAAATTTTTATATAAAATTGACATATGCTACTAATAAAACTTTTTTAAATTACAACTAATTTTTATTAAACTTTTACAAAATATAAATAAACCAATTTATCTATTATGGTAAAATTTTAACTATTATTATATTTAAAAAAATATACTTGTATATATTATAAAGTTTTTCTGGGTCGGCCAAAAATATTCTGGGTTGCACAAAATTGCTAATGCTGATTGGTCAATTTGCATAAATTTATAAGTTAGTTTTATTACTAAATTTTAATACCCAATCTTTAAAATTTCGTATCTTACTAAATTTTTAACAAATTTTAATGATTTTACTACCATTAGAATCAGTAAAACCTGCTCTACAAACTTGCTTAAAATATAATTAGTTTATTTATTATAATTTTTTATAAAATTAAATATAAAAAAATTAACCATTAAGTTTATATATAATTTTAAAATAGTACCCTCTACCCTTAAAGTTCAAAAAAATTTTTTTTTAAAAAAAAAAAAATTTCGAACTTTAAACCCATTTTTCACTTAGTAAAAGGTCCAAAAAATGTGTGGCAGCCTTGAACCGAGTAGAAGCACATGCCAAACAACTTTGCTTAAGGGCCCGAAGTAGGTTACCTAATCAAAAAAAAAGTTTTATATTGCTAACTCAAAAATTTTAACTTTAGTACATAGACAACCCATTTTTCTTACAAGCTAACCTACTTCCGTCGCCTAAGTAAAGTTGTTCAGAGCATAATTTTACATATTATTTCTGATTTAAAATTAGTAAATATTTGTTTTTGATGAAGTTACATTTTGAAATTGTACAAAAATAACAAAATTTTAACTTGGTTTTTAAGCTTAATTTTTTCTTCTTTTCTTGTTCTATATAATTGTAAAATTTAATTTTAAGTTAATAAGTTAGATTAAAGAAGATCTTAGCTCAAAGTTACATAGTAAATTTATATGTTTTTAAAAATTTAATTATATAAAGCATTTGGACCTATTTCAAGGGAACATGTCCTATGCTTAATATGTAATTGTAATGCATTCATCTAATAAGGGGAGTAACAAAAATTAGGTGATTTTTTAGGGGGGGTAAAAAAAAGTTGAAATTATATATAAGAACCTGACTGTATATATATTAAGACAGAGGGAGGGGGTAGGCCTCTAATAAAAAATAATCAGGTGATTAATGACACTGCCCTAAACCAATCATATTGTAGAATTAGATGTAATATGAAATTAAAAAAACTAGTAATATTTTAAATAATTGCTTATGAAACTATTTTTTGCACTTTAGCAAAAATTTTTTGCAAAATTTTACTATAAAACATCTTTTTTTATTTATGTATTACTCTCATCTTACTCTAACTCTAACTAACAAAAAAATAGGCTATTTTGGTTGTTTTTATTTCACATTATACAGATCTTATAGAATACATTACAACGCTGCACTAAATTATTAAATTTTATTTTTAATAATTTTATTAATAAAATTATATAAAATGCTATAATTTTCTTAAGTTTATTACCATATTCCTTTGAAAATAAGCAGCTTTTTTACTATAAAGGTACTTATTTTCGATATAATTTCAACTAATAATTTGAACCCTTTGATATTTAGTTGCTTATTTCTATTATATAATGGGCTTATTTTCAGATATATATTAATTGTAGGAGGTACTTACTTTTGGGATGCTTACTATATATTTCCAAAAATAAGCTACCTTTTTTGGGCCAAAAATTACACAAAAAAATATAAGATAACCAATTTTTGAATTTTTAAATTTTTTGAAAAATTAAAAATGTACTAATCAAAAGTTGTCCAAATAATGTGAAATTTTTATTGTAATGTATTTTAATACCCTAAACAAGTTTATTTAATTGTAGATTTGAGGTTTACTTAGTAAAATTTAAACTTTTATATGTAGAAACTGCTAATACATTTTTTGAGATTTTTAAAAAAATTAGATGCAGCTTATTTTTAGAGTAGCTTATTTTTAGGAATATATAGTACTTTTGGGGTGCTTATTTTAGAGCAATACAGTAATTGATTTCAACTTTATGCTCTAAATAGGGCCCTAAAATATACTTAGATAGATTAGATATTAGTTTGCTTATTTTTAGTTTTTTATATAAATCTTTTATTTATAGTAATTTTTTGCTTATTTTTGAAGTTTTTTGTGCAGGTTTTTTTATTTTTTTTGTAATTTTATTATAAATCTAATTTATTTATATATATTTCAGTATTCTCTCTAAATAAATATATCTAGTACCAAAAAATACATATATACCATATATTTTTGAAAATAATATATTTTTTGGATGATTTTGAACACAAAAAATCAGTAGGCAGTTTATTTTCAAATATAATCAATTTTGGTTAATTACAAATAGTTGTTATATAGTAAAGTCTAAATTTGCTATGTAAATCAAATATTGTCACAGATCATAATTTAAAATAAAATTTACATTCTATACTTAATCTGCTAGCCTTTTAAAACCTATTATTACTTGTTTATTATAATTTTTTTAAAACTAACCCTAACCCTAAACCTCTAACCCAAAAAAATTCACCCTAAAAAAATTTAGTTTTCAAGATTTTATACTATTATTTTATTTTAATCTGGATTTCATTATGATCTGTCAAATATTATTGCTTAAAAAATTAGTTTAGAAGATTAAAATATATATATTCTAAAATTTTTATCAAAGTTGGATTACTTTTATTATCTAGCATTTAATTTTTAAGTTCAATGAATATATTTTTAAAAAATTTTAATTTTTTTATTGAATATAAAACTTAAAAGCCAAATAATTAACAGTATTCACAAAAATTACAAACATATAATAAACCAATTTTTGATCAATATATTCAAATATTAGATTCTTTAACAAGAAAATAGTTGAAAAAATAATTTTAGACTTTACAATACCTAAAAAAAATACCTTTTAAAGTAAAAGCTAACAAAATTAGACTATTTTTAGAAGATTAAATAGAACAAGTAAACAAAATAAACAAAAAACTTAGAAAAAGTAGGCATATTAATTTATCCAAGTTAATACAGATATTACTGTTGGTAATAGTATCTAACCAAATAAAAGCTATAGAGCTGCAGTAAATTACTCTAATCTTAACAAATATCTAAAAGATAGCTCTTATAAAATACCAAATATCAATGTCTTGCTACAAAATCTCCAAGCTACAAAATTTTTTTACTAGTAATTTTAAAAGTGCATTTTATTATTTTTTCGAAAACAAAATAAGTATTTAGCTACTATATTTTTTTCTTGTAAAAAAAATATGAGTTCATTAAATACTCTATAAAAATTAAAAAGCTCTATATATATATTTGCTATATATATAAATTATTTAGAAACTATCTATTTGTATATATATACATAGATAATCTAAGATTGTATTAGACTCTGTAAGAAACTATATCAAATATATCTAAATAGTATTAAACTATATAAAAATTGGGTAATAACACTCAAAGCAAAAAAATGTAAATTTATTAAAAAAAAAATTTTAAATAAGGGGACCAAATAAAACTAGAAGAACCATTAAGACAAAAGAAAAAATAATAAATCAAAAACCTATAAAAGAACTGCTTTCTGAACTCAAAATAAATAAGAATTTTAGAAGTGAACAAGTAATATTTAATCTTTAGAAATGAAATTAATATTACTAATACTATATCTGATATATATCAAAGTTAAGAAAATAATTAAGAACAAATCAAAATAGTTAGAATATTTACAAAACTTAACTGTACTACCAAAATCAATAACTTGTTTATATTGCAATAATTAAAATATAAACTTTTAGACAAATATTGATATTTAATTATAAAAAGAGATTGCAGAACAAGGATATCAATCTTAAATTGAACAATATTCTTAAATACCAAAAATAATAGAATTAAGCTATTTTTGTTTAGGTAAAGCAATATACAAACAACTTTGATATTTACAACAACATTATACTTGCCAATATTACAAGATAGTTACAAATATTTAGAACTATTGTGATTCAAGGAATGCAAGTTAATAAAATAAAAATAGATAGACCAAATATTATTATAAAAATAGGCAACTCATTATTTTACAAAAATTGTCTGAACAAATCTGAACAACTATGGATATTTGAAGGAATAAAAAGAACTAAAAAAACAAATATTTATATTAATTTGCAAAGATTAATAGCTAATATACTATTAGACCTAATTTAGAAATATATATATCCAGAATCAATAATTTATTCAAATAGGTTTAAAAATTATGACCAATTATATATGCAATTAAAAATTTGGTACTACTAAATAAACCAAACCAAAGAATAACAATAATTAATTTTAATAAAACTTCTAATAGATTAAAAAATATACTAACATAGTGGCTCTCGATATAACGGACCATCGATATAATGGATATTGCTTAATACGGAGAATTATAATGGAACCAAATTATAATTTACTATAATATCTTATATATCATGAGATTTTGATATAACGGAGCTTTTGATATAACGGAACAAAGAACTGGAACCATGGCCTCCGTTATATCGAGAGCCACTGTGTATATCAATAATATTAAAGCAATATAGTGCAAATAAAAGATACAATACCAAAAAGAAATTAGAATAAAAATAATAAAAGATACAATACTAAAAAGAAATTAGAATAAAATAATCTAACAAAAACTTTTATAAACAAATATAGTATAAACAAAAGAAACAACATCTATAGAATATATTTATTTCTTAATCTATAAAGATTTGCAGGCAAATTTGCCTATATAATTACTATAAATATATCTTTAGTCTATTTTTTTAATTATCTAAATATATTTAAATAAAATTTGGTATAATAATATTTTAATACAAGAATATATTTTTGAATTATTTAAATTTATATTGTAAGACAAAATGTTTATATTGATTATAAGCTAAAAATATTAAATTTTAATGAAATTTTTTAACCAAAAAAATAATTTACAATATCTTGGCAAATCTTTAAATATTGGTTTTAAAAATATAGTTTCTAATACAATATTGTATTTATTAAAGGATAACAACTTTTATTATTGCAAATTAAATAATTTATTTGTAAAAATTAAGATTGTATTAAAAGTAAAAAAATTTTTTATAAATCAAGACATATAAAATTTGAGAAAATCTAAATAAAAGTTCCAAAAAAAACTTTAAGTATTAATATGGGGGCATCCATAAATAACATTATGTACCCCCACATAGTAGCACTTGACCCCTCGACTATATAAAAAAAACTATATTTTTATATATAAAATTTTACAAAAACTTGAATATCTTGTGATACAGTAATCTGTTTGGATGATTTAGGTACCATTCGATTCATCTTAGTGGGACAAATCAAATAATACCCAAATCATGTTATTTGAATTACTGGATCAAAAGATATCTACAAAAAACTATTAGTTATATAGTAATTTTATAAGAAAAGATATGACCAATGATCCAAATGAAATGAAATTGGTACTATTTAACTCCTCTCACTGAGACGAATCGAAAGTACCAAAATCATTAAATTTGGAACACTATATCAGTTTTTAGATGATTTTTTCTAAAAAAAATTGCACTATATCCCTCTTCTACTTAAGAAAAAATATCATCTTTCATCTGACCCCATCTTGTATAGTGTTATTTCTGGATGTCCCCTATATATGTACTCAAAGGTACATATACTCACATCATGTAATCTATAGATTGCTGCCAAAATTCAAAATCAAGTATAATGTTATATAACAAATAATCAGAAAATTTAAAACAAATGTTCATTTTGATAAAAATTGTTCATTTCATAAGAGTGCTGCCAGGAATCAGCTAATACAATTTTGGACAAAATTTTGACTCTTCTTTTAGTTAGGTCTTCATATTAAATTTTTACCTTTCTAATTCTTGTAGAGAATCAGCTGATTTCTGGCCTTTCCCCAAGAAATTGCATACTATAGATTTTTGAAAATAAGCTACATACTTCCAAAAGAAGCTACTCCAGATTTTCAGAAAATTTTTAAAGAAATTGGTAACTTCGCTATATATAAAACTTTTTTTTTCTATGTAAACCTCAAAAGTTCAATTAAGTAAAGTTGTTTAGCACAATGCCATGGCATCTGGACAACTTTTTATTAGTATGTTTTTCAATTTTTCAAAAAATTTAACAATCTGAAAATAAGCTACCTTTATATTTTTTGTGTAACTTTTGGCCAAAAAGAGTAGCTTATTTTTCAGACAAATATGGTACTAAACCATTTTTATGCATTAATAAAAGATTTTCTTGAGTGATTTTACTATATAACTGTTTAAACTCAAACCTTAATATAGTTCTTACTCTAACTCTAATTTAATATAAACAATATTAGTATTACTATTTTTGTATATAAGACTATATGATCAAAATAATGGGTACAAAAAATTTAATGTACTCTACAGGTATATTTATATTAATTCAAACTTTAAACTTTTATTACACCCAAGATTTTTAATAAAATTGTTAAAACAAAACTAATATTATATTTTTTATTTAGAAAGTACATGGCTAAAATTAATATTTAAAGTTTTTATTTAAAAAATTTAAAATTTAAAATTTATGCAGGCAAATTTGTCTGCATTACAATTTAAGGGATAGAATATTTACAAACCAAATATAAAAATATCATTGAACTCATTAAAGAATATAAAATTAAGTAACTTGAATTACATTATTAAAATATATGAATATTCAAATATATTTTTTTAATATATAAAAATTTAGCTAGCATTTACTGGTAATATTTAGATGAGTATATAGTAATTTACTATTATTTGTTTTTTACAATTTGTACAGATTATTGAATTGTTAATTGTTGAAGATCTGTACAGAAAATTAAATTTGCATACAAAAAATTTAAAAAAATTTCTTCAACAATTGCACAGAGCTATACTAAAAAAACTTTCTTAATAATACTAGGCTCTGCAAGTGCTAGCATATGCATAAAGCCTTAGTAACCTGTTCAAATTTTAATGTGCAAGTTTATATGTATAAGAATTTTTTTTAAAAAAATAACATGCTATAGCTTATATAAAATTTTATACTATAATTAAGGTTAGAATTTTATTTTGTATATTTTTTAATTTTTTTATTGTAAAGTATAAATTTTGTATACTGATTTTATAAAAAAGTCTTGCATATAGCAATTAATAAAAAATTTAAAAGTTATCTTATCTATTTATATATATTTTGGGGTTCTCCTGGCTTGTATTCATCCTAGGTAATATTTATATATAAAATTTTAGCCAACCTAAAGAACTCTGATATAACTTAGAGGTTACTAAAAATGGAAATTTTTATAGAAATTCATCAAACATTGCATTTTTAAATAGTAAAATTTTTAAATTTTTGCCTATTTTATACGTCCATTTGGCTGATATTATACAAACTTATATCTAAGTTGTATCAGAGTTCTTCAGGGTCCTATTGGTAAGACAATTTATATTAGTCAATATTTACAAAAACCAAGAATATTTATTTCTATTTAAAATAGCAATTTAATTCAAAAAGCAATAGAAAATAAAAAGTAACAAAATTATGGTTACAAAAAAATAACTAATATAGATCAAAATGATTATAACAAATTATATTAAAAAAAGCAATCTAAAAGATATTGGTTTACTAACAAAATCAAAACTACAAAGTATAAAATCACACAGTTTATATGACTATATAATACCAACAATCAACTAGCTATAGTCAAACCTCCATAAATACAATTTGTAGAGACAAGCCTACAATATGCATATAGAAAGATTTGCATTTAGAAAAAGCTAATTAAATCATAGCTTTAAAAATTAGACTATCAAGTTTATGTAACTTCTACTAAAAACTGTATAACATATCTTAAATACTAAAATTTGATTGGCTATGTGCATTTAGTGAGGTTTGTATAATATAATAGTTATTTAAAAGAACATGCATTTACAAAATTTTAGAACATGCATTTAGCACTAATAATATCTCACAAACAAGATAAACATGCATTTAGGAATGTATTATATTTATAAAAGTTGCATTTATAGAGGTCTGACTATACTTAAAGAACTTTTGAATTGAAGTAAAGTAGAATATCAAATTAAAATGAATCAGAACTAATTGAACTATGACAATCCAAAAAATAAAAAATTTATAATTAAATTACTAAAAAAATATTTTAATATACAAAATCAAGAATAAAGTAATAAATTTGCAATAATATATATAAAGAAAAGATTCAAGAAACAATTTGAAATTTTAAATGACTAAGTAAAAAAAAAAATAAAAAGAACAGCAAAATAATTTAAAAAGAAACAGAAAAAGAACTCACAATATACAATTGCTTTGAAAGCCTATTCTATATATTTATATTTGATAAAATAACAATAATAAATTTATATTTAAAAAAATTAAAATAAAAGACCCAAATGAAAAAAAATAATTGATATAGTTCAGACACCTAAAGACAGAAATGAAATTTTGTTCTATTTTCAAAAATTTTATATTGAAATTTGATGTTTTTTTGAATTCTCATATTTTGATTGGTCAAAAATTAATTTAAAAAAATTTTAGAATTAATTTTTTAAAAAAATTAAATTTGACCAATAGCAAGAAGCAATTTTTGATTAAATTTTTATGTATCATATAAAGATACTATACTTTTAAACTTATTAAATAAAAAAAATTTATAATAAGTTTTTGAAAACTAAGACTACTATGTTGTAGTAATTAGTTAAACTACAAAATAGTAGCTTATTTTTTGTGATATTTTTTTTATATTAAATATTATTAGTTTGTATTACTTTTAGTGCCTGGAACTGTATTAATAAAATATTTAACTACAATTATTTTATTATAAATTGTATAGTACTAAAGTAAAAATAGAAGAATATTATTATAAAAGCTATAGATCTAAAGAAACAAAAATATCTACAGCTAAAGATACTAAACAAAATATATAATAAAAGCAAACAAGCTAATTTTGCAATAGAAAAAAACTAACAAAATAAAAAAATTATAAAAGTAAGAATTGAATATTATAACAACTACTTTAAAAAATACAGGATATTTAAATAGAATATTAATAATATTAACAGAAACTTGACAAGACAGTTAAGTTACAGCTTTAATATTTTTAAACACAGGAGTAACCAAAGCAACCCAATAAAGAACAACAAATATTATTTTTGCTAGGACAGAAAATTAGTCAATTAATACTATTTACTGAAATAGAAAAGAAAATATATATTACTAGTACAAAGAATCAATCCAAGTAAAAACTTTTTAAATGGACTCAAAAAAAGACTAAATATGATAAAAATAAATATATGAATATATATACACTAAAGAATGCTTTGAAAAAACCAAAATGTACTAAGAAATAAAAAAACTATTAAAAATATTTAAGAGTAAAGGTATGTAGATCATTTCTATTAATAAATGAGTAGCAAAAAATTTTATATTTAATAATAGAAAAAATTTATATTAGATAACCTACTTTTATTAGTATGTTTTCAATTTTTCAAAANTACTAGTACAAAGAATCAATCCAAGTAAAAACTTTTTAAATGGACTCAAAAAAAGACTAAATATGATAAAAATAAATATATGAATATATATACACTAAAGAATGCTTTGAAAAAACCAAAATGTACTAAGAAATAAAAAAACTATTAAAAATATTTAAGAGTAAAGGTATGTAGATCATTTCTATTAATAAATGAGTAGCAAAAAATTTTATATTTGCTATAATAAAAATTTAGTATTATTTGGACTACTTTTATTAGTATGTTTTCAATTTTTCAAAAAACCAAATATTTTGAAAATAAGCTATCTCACATTTTTTATGTAATTTTTTGGCCAAAAAAGATAGCTTATTTTTGGACACATATAGTAGTTGTTTCATCTTTGGAACCCTATTTTACTAATTGTATATGTAATT
The DNA here is from genome assembly GCA_003550325.1 of Gigaspora rosea. Lineage (NCBI taxonomy): Eukaryota > Fungi > Glomeromycota > Glomeromycetes > Diversisporales > Gigasporaceae > Gigaspora > Gigaspora rosea. The sequence continues at coordinate 326,987 of QKWP01000142.1, read as the reverse complement.
TTATTAGCCAATTTGTGATTTCTCCACAGAAAAGCCTGCTTCTACAAAAGTTGATACTATGAAACTTTATCAAATTATATTCAAAATTAATAAAATTTTTAGAATATGTGTAATTTTATTTTACCATTTTATAACTGAGACCTTGCTCTTTATCATTTATTTATTTTTTATATTATTACATGCAGAAGAGAAATAATATATTACAAATAGTTGAGAAAAAAGAAACTCAGACTTCATGTTGGCCTTCTGCTACCTTCAATCTTTCCTGAGGCCTAAAGTTAGCAGAACAAAGTTATGTTGTAATAACATTACCTGTCTGACTTACAAATAAAAATTGTTAATATCTATAACCTTGTCCTGTCAAAAATGGCCCAGGTCCCAGATGTTAAACGGAAGGCAGTCATATAAACCGAACTGCTTAAAACAAAGCTTTTAGAATCTTCTTCCAGTGATTCTCCTTAAGTCTCGCACGTCTTTCTACATTTCCTGTTTCCAAGCTACTCATGATGATTGTATCCAATACAGTAGGTGCCTTTCCTTTTTGGAAGCAGTAAATACAGCAGATCTTTTGGAGGGGATACACCAAAAAGCCCACTTTCTAAAAATTCTTTGCACACCAATGACACCAAAAAATTTCATATGTAGCCATAGTAAGGATAGTGGTTCTTCCTGTATAGTCCAAGATCCAGCAAAAAGCGCCAAGAACTTCTTGTTTTGTGGTGAGTGATAAACTCTGAGCTTGTAGCAAATAGTCTATGATCTTTATCTCTAAATGACAAGTGCCTTTTTTGTGGTGAGTGACAAACTCTAAAGCTATTAGCAGATACTCAGTTAACTGTATTCCTAAATAATAGCTGCTGGGTTGCATGTTTTCGTAGTTTTTCTGCTATTTCTTTAAGACTTTACTTCTGAAGTGTTAGCGTATTTGTTGGTACAAGTGATCAGCAAATAGAGTTACAGAAGATCTTTTTCATATGTGTAATTTTTTATTATGAACAATTTTACTTAGCATATAAATATTAATTTATTTACCTATTGGTAAAAAATTAACTTTTATATATGTAGCAATTTTTTAATCTGCAGTAAAAATATTTTTTGTCACTAGTTTATTAATAGAAATGATTTATATTCTCTTTACACTTAAACAATCTTACTATTCAACCCAAGAAAGATAGCAAAAAGCTGTCTGCAAAAGAAAGCAAGCTATATAATAACTTTTGCCAATTTACTAAACAGATTAAATTCTAAAATAACAGAACCAAAAACACTAGAACCATGAAATCTATATAAAATAAAGGATCTTATAAAATGTTGAAAAAAATTAGTACCTATATAGTTGTCCTTCCCTATAATCACCAAGTTGGTCGTGCCCAAATATGGTGATTATAGAAAGATGTGACTATAAATCCAAACCTCTATATAATCATATTTATATTAAAAATTATAAATGGTGATTATAAAAATTTTATTAAAAATCAAAAATCTATAGTCTAAAACAAAATATAAATATACACATTGATATTGTTTATAGTATACTTGGTTATTTAAATCAAACATGTGTATTGTATATAATTAATCAGGGTATTTAGTCGTATTAATATATGTAAATGCAAATAATTTTTATGCTCCCAACTAACCAGATACAAATAAAATAAATATTTAAATCATCATGAATTAACTAAAATTAATAAAAATTCTTAACATTAAGTGATTAAAAGTATATCTTATAAATAACTTATTTTAAACATTTAGGTTAATGAATACTTACCAATTGAAATTAAAAGCAATATTCGTGAATAGATAGATTATTTTAAATATTTAGATTATTTATAATGATTGACAATCTTTGTAATTTTTTGGATCACATGAGTCCGCAAATACAATATAAATAGCCACTCTATTAATCATATTTTATGAAATTTATCTATAAAAGAGAAATATGGTAAATAATTAATTGAATCTATAAAACATAATGAAGTCGAAGTGACTACTGTATTATAATACGGGACTCAAAAAACAATGCAAATATGGTAAATTAAACAGTCAATTTTTATGAAACTTATTTTTCAATACTTAGATTAATAAATATACTTTATATTCGTAGATTATTACAATAAATGTTTGCGAATAACTTATTTTAGATCTTTGATTAATAAATGTTTTTTATATAACTAAGTTTTATAAGTAAATGAAATTAAATAATAAATATCATAATTTGAATAAACTATTTTAGATCTAGATTTTATATACACTAAGTGTTGTAAAATATATAAAATTAAATAATAATATTCACTAACTTGAATGGCATATTTAAATGCATAACTTCAATAAATCTTATTAAAATTTGTAAGCTTCTATATGACCCATTGACCCAGGTCATGACTTGGATCAATATCTGACCTGTTCAGACCACTACTATCAGGTCTCTAGGCACAGTATCCAATCATACACAAACATTAAATGACCATTAATTGCAAATAACTCGGGCCATTCCCAAAAGATCATTTTTTCAAATAACCTGAGTCATTTGGTCATAAGTCATTTTAAATAACCCAGTGACTATAATGAGAGTTTATTCTTAATAAAATTATTAAAAAATCAAATTTTCATGGTGATAGTGATTATAAGCGATTTGTGACTATTATGAGGTTTTTTACTATGTTTGAGTCCATCGCACAAAATCGGGTGCTTAAATAAAGGTGTGAATATATGGGGTGTGACTATAGGGAGGTCTGACTGTACTTGAAAAACTTAGAATTAATAATAGAAAAGATAAGAACATGAAAAGAAATATTAGAAATACAGTTGCCTCTTTCTAATCTGATCATCTCTAATCTGAACCTTAATAAACTCTAAAAATTGAATGCAAAACTCTAGAACATTTGTAAATTTTATTATAAAGTTCAGATTAGCATCATAGTAACTCTTGTGAACTGAACTTTTTGACCAATTTTACATATAAGAACAGATAGTTCAGAATAAATAAAGTTGACTGTATCTTGAAATGCATATAGACAACAACTATTGCAATATAAAATAGATAAACCAAAAAGAACCAACCTGAAACCAAATCTTCTATACAAATATTAATAAAATACAAAAAGAATGTCCAATCCATAATGGCACTTTTAAGAAGAATCGAGCACAGAACCATAATCTTAAAAAAGCAATATAAAGAACATAAATACCTAGTTATTTCAAAAGGAAGAACAACATGCAATGGCTGCAAAATTTGGAAAAAAACCAACAATATTAGAACTATCACAAGACCAAACAATCGTGGGAAAACTAAGGAACAAAGGTTTGAATTTGAAATATTCTCAAATTCCGCAGAGAAAGCAACGTACCTCAAACTCCGCCAAGTTTAAGACCAAACAAAATCGTCGGAACACAAACTTTAGAATACTTTTATAGAACTTACCCCTAATTTAGGGCATCCACTTATTTGCGCGGGTAATACAAGCTCCTGGAGAGGAAATAGCCAATCGGAGAGTGCAAAATTTGACTATTCCGGATCAGCCCGATGAAGAATTCGAACACGCGTAAAAGAAGAAAAAGCGAAATACGCAGAAACTATGTGTGTGTGTGTGTGTGTGTGTGTGTGTGTGTGTGTGTGTGTGTGTGTGTGTGTGTGTGTGTGTGATGTTTAAATCGATCTTGGTGCACTAATTAAAAAAGACGGGAATGAAATTTTACTTATATTAAGCATCACTCCAACCCTATAGGCTCTAACGTTAAGGCCCTAACCCTAAATTTTTATCTCACGCACTTAGTTTATTTACAAAAGCGGATTTCCTTTTTTGGTTTGTGTTACACGCGCAAATAAAGTAAAATGTAATTTAGAAGTCAGTTAAAGCGGAGTTAACTTAATATATGATCTACATACTGCATAAATTGGATTCTTGATATTTATAAACAAATCCGACCACATTGTGCAACACTATAGCCACAATGCAAACCAACACAATCATGTAATGCTGTACTGTGGTTATCAGAATGGTAAAAGAGTTTTATAATTGAAATCAAATCATTCCAACACAAACTAAGAACACATACTATAATCACTGGAATAGCATGGTTAAATAAAATTAGTAAATAAGATGGGTGGCGTTTCGCGCCATCTATTACACTAGTATAGCATAAAAATCGATCTTCAGGTTTTTCATATTGTATCACCTATTCCATACCCATATGTAGCTAACAAAAAAATAAAGCTTTATGTTACTCAAATGGTAAAATAAAATTTTGTAAATATTACGTATGTACTGTTTGTACAGTACAATTGTGCAGTTAAATTATTTAAATGTAGGTTCGTTTTTTCTCACTCAAAACAATGAAAAAATTTTATAATAATCTATTTCGTTATAAAAAATCAAAAATGTTAGACCCTTATGATCTTGGATACAATTATAAACATGGAATAGAGGTTGAAAAAGATGAAAATAAAGCATTCATTCATTATCAAAAGTCTGCTGAGATGGGAAATGCTAGTGGAATATATGAGCTCGCGAACTGTTATTTTTGCGGAATAGGAGTTGAAAAAGATGAGTACAAGGCATTCATTCATTATCAAAAATCTGCTGATATGGGGAATTCCATTGCAATGAACGATCTTGGATATTGCTATCATCAAGGAATAGGGATTGAAAAGGATGAAAATAAAGCATTCTATCATTATCAAAAATCTGCTGAGATGGGAAATGTTAATGGAATATATAATCTAGCTGGTTGCTATCAGAATGGCATAGGGGTGGAAAAGGATGAATATAAAGTATTTATTCATTATCAGAAGTCAGCCGATATGGGAAACACTTCTGCGTTAAATGACCTTGGATTTTGTTATCGAAATGGAATAGGAGTTGAAAAAGATGAGCACAAAGCATTCGTCAATTATCAAACATCTGCTGAGATGGGAAATGCTGCAAAGTGGAATAGGGGTGGAAAAGGATGAACATAAGGCATTCATTTATTATCAAAAATCTGCCGAAATTGGAGATTCTGATGCAATAAATGATCTTGGATTTTGTTATCGAAATGGAATAGGAGTTGGAAAAGATGAACATAAAGCATTTGTCAATCATCAAAAATCTGCTGAGATGGGAAATGCTGCTGCAATATATAATCTTGCACGTTGTTATCAAAATGGAATAGGTGTGGAAAAGGATGAACATAAGGCATTCCTTTATTATCAAAAATCTGCCGAAATGGGAGATTCTGATGCAATAAATGATCTTGGATTTTGTTATCGAAATGGAATAGGAATTGAAAAAGATGAATATAAAGCATTTGTCAATCATCAAAAATCTGCAGAGATGGGAAATGCCAATGGAATATATGAGCTTGCGGACTGTTATTTTTACGGAATAGGAGTTGAAAAAGACGAGCACAATGCATTCATTTATTATCAAAAATCTGCCGATAAGGGACATGCTATTGCAATAAATGATCTTGGATATTTTTATCATCATGGAATAGGTGTTGAAAAGGATGAACTCAATGCATTCGTTAATTACCAGAAATCTGCCGAAATGGGGATTTCTAATGCATTAAATAACCTTGGATATTGCTATCGACACGGAATAGGGGTGGAAAAGGATGAAAATAAGTCATTCATTCATTATCAAAAATCTGCTGAGATGGGTAATTCTAACGGAATGACACAACTTGGTTATTGCTATCGAAATGGGATTGGAGTCCCGAGAGATTTACAGAAGGCTGACTATTGGTATCAAATGTAAATAGCGTTTATCTAATTTTTACGTAATTATAATTTTTTTTTTAAGATGCATTATTCCATTAATAATTAGGAAGATAAGACGCTGACGCTTGGTAATTTAAGCTAATTATTATATGTCAGGGCGAAACCCCGCTGAATTCTAGTAAAACCCGCTTGATCATAGGGTTTGGGTGGAATCCGCGTTAGCATAGTGTGTTATATATGTCAACGCGGATTTCACCATCATGTTATCTGCATAGCGGATTTAACCAAAATTCAGCGCGGGTTTCACCCTATCGTATTATTATTTGACTTATTTTTGAGATAGTTTAAATTTACCTGTTAATAATTTTTAGCTGTAAATGAATGCACGAATGAAAATTTTGACATTGACGATGATGTTAAAAAATTATTGACTGAAGTGAAATGTCCATTATCATGGATTTCATATGAAGAATTTATGGATATTAAAAAAATAGGGCAGGGTGGATTTGCAACAGTATTTCATGCCGGTTGGCTAGATAAAAAACAAGATGTTTGGGGAAACGTTGCACTCAAAGTACTCCACGGATCAAAATCTTATAATGAAGAATTTATAAAAGAGGTTTTTATTTATGTGTTCATTATTTTCTTTAACAATTTATAAATATTAAATATTTTTTTAATAATAAAGCTAGAAGTGTACTGTGATATTAGTGCTAAACACCCATCATTTTTAAAATGTTATGGAATATCAAAAGATTATTTTGGAGATTATATCCTTGTCTTAGAATATGCTTCAATGGGCTCATTGCGTCAAAATCTTCACCCTGTAACAAAAATGAAATGGAAAGATAAATTAACATTATTGCATTGTATTGCCTCTGATCTTCAAATAATCCATTCTCATGGACTTATTCATCGAGATTTACATAGTGGTAATATTCTACAAGATAATTTACATAGTGCTTATATTGCAGATTTAGGACTTTCAATATCAGCAAATATAGCATTAAATGCAGAAAGACGTGAAGTTTATGGAATTTTACCGTATATAGCACCAGAAGCTTTAAATATAGGTTATTATTCAACAGCATCCGATATTTATTCATTTGGCATAATAATGTGGGAAATTTTATATGGGAAATCTGTATCTTATAATCTTGAATTTGGTTCACAACTTCAGATTGAAATTTGTCGTAATAATTTACGACCAACGATTATTGAAAATACACCTCAATGTTACATAAATCTAATGAAGAAATGTTGGGAAAGAGATCCTATAAACCGTCCATCAGCAACAAAAGTCTGTGAAATTTTTGCAGAATGGCTGATTGACGAAAGTATTTTATTAGAATTAACTAAATCGGATGAATTATTAAGAAATTATGTTGAAAGTACACATAATATACAAACATATTCTGATGACATTTATAAAAGTAAACTTATTAGTTATACTACATCACTTTATCAAGTAACTATAATTATTACTTCATAGTAAATAAAATAAGATTCTTTAATATTAATTATAATTATTTAACAGATAGTGAATTAAAAGAGTTGAATATTAATGAATAATATAAAATATAATTTAAAACTGTACGTATATTGTAAATTTTATTCGTTATATGTTTAACTTAGTGAATTGACTCGATTATATTATGCTCGATGATCGATTTAGATCAATAATCGAGCACCAATCAATAGGTTCGAGCAACAATAGGTCAATCAATGATTGATGATACTGATCGATCAAATAAAGTATTATATTGATCGATTAAAAATTTTAATATGATTTCACCCAGGATATTATTTAATTTCTGATCTAAATGTCTAATGTTAATATTTCATAAGGTCGAAAATTTTTGATGAAAATGTTGTGATTATTAATATCGGGGGCATCGTGTTAGCCTAGAGATGTAATTTTATAAGGTTGCATGACCTTATTATTATTTTTAACTCGTAAATATAATATAATCGATTAATGATTGACTTAATGATTGATCGATTATATCCACTCGAGCTCATAAATTACATGCTTGATCGATCATACTCGATCAAGCATTTATTCTTGATTTTTGATCGATTAAAAAAATTTTTTTCGGATCATTCACCGATCAATAATTTTTTGCCAAGTCAATTTTCTAGTTTAATTATTAACTACTTATTAGTTATACTTGCCTATAAAGGTCATATATCGGTTATTTAACTTCAGAAGATTGAAGAACCATTGTATATTTTTGCATACAACATTATATAAAGACGTTTATTGATATTTATGAAAACTTCTTGAGCTTCGGATCCAAGTCTAGTTGGAACGCTGCTATAAAATTTTATTTAATGATTTAAGCGCATGTTTTAGCAATTGTAGAAGAATGAAATTTCGATTTTTTAATTCTAAGACAATTTTACAGATTTTCAAAATACAGAGATATGTTATGAAGTAGAACTGATAGAAATATCTTCACAAAAATCGTGGGTCACCTTTTTGCAAAGAACTAAAATTCAAATTCTTGTCATTTCAAGAATTAATGACAAAATTATGAACAACCGAGTAAGATCATACAATTATCAGATCGCTGAGCAGCAAAGTGAACTAATGTGAACTAATGTGAATATAATGCAAGGTTTCGACAAAATAAGTGTCTCACCAGTACTTTTAGGAAATTTCCTCTTACTAAATAGATTCATTTTTTTAACAGACAATTTTAATTCAAAGATCTATAACGTTGTTCAAGTCGTCATTACAAGTTTTTCATAGAAAGCTTTATTATAACTAATCATACTTTTGTGTAAGTAGAAACTACCTATTTGAAAAAACTTATGATATTACAAGCGACCACAGTGTCTTTAAAAAGTCATAATAAAGAGACTTAATTAAAGGCTTTAATGTTATGTAGCAGATATTTATTTTTACGTTGTTTAATTAGCATAAATATGAACGTAAAAAGATGAACTTTGAATTCGTATCATCAGTTTTCAATTGTTTAATATATTAGATGCTTTTTTTGCCCATAGCCAACGCTCATTATAAAAGACAAAGGGTATCAGTACAGATAATTTGGTTTTATTTATTGGTTAACTTTATGTACGTCATATGGGTTGCCAAACCGATTAGAACAGGCCTATTATATATAGGTATCAAATAACATAACATCAGCTCTTTTCAAGAGCTAAGTCCGACATAGTATTGCTAGAGTCTTATTTAATAATATCTGGAGCACTGTTAAAGAGAGGAATTAAACCAAGAATGGGAAAATAGATCATTTATTAATCGATTCTGAAAATTGTTTCTGAAAATTAAATTAGCGATTGATTTCAAAATGAAATAGATTTTTGATAAATAGTTTTTACTTAGAAAAGTACGCACGATTCAAACACTAGTAATATGGAAACCAGAAATATCAAAGCAATAAATTTAAAAGTTAAATGGATTATTACTTTATTTTTATATTTATCAAACAGTAAAGATGGTTTAAAAAATGAGTAATATCTGTAATCGGAAATAATTTTGTTCAATGTCAGCCGATTTGTTTGACCCCAAAATCAGCCAATCATAATTGAGAATTATTAGTCGTTAAAATTTATTATAACAGATAAGGTTAGTTTTTAAAAAACGGTCTTTTAAACCTACTTTGAAGCCATAATTAAATGTATAGAATATTGCAATATCTACATGGCTAAAAGTAAGTCAAAAAGGATGTTTTCCTGAAAAATAACTTCCGAATTCGCCCTTACCCATTATACAGCCGATCGTTCAAATGGCAATCGGTCGTTCACTACCCGAATATACCCGAGCGCTTCAACAACTAGTGATAGTGCTTTCTTTTACGGCTTAGTGTAGTTGTTTGTTTAGTACTGTATTTATTGCTTGTTTATCTCATATTAAAGCTAAAAAGCTTTTTTTTTTATTGAATGTTTCGTTTGTTATTCTTCACGTCATTTAATGGCAAAAGTCTGTGTAACCGTTTACCGAAAGAAGACCCCTAAAAATCAAATCGGCTGATATGCTTACAATGAGCAACCGGAAAAAGACAATGGTAAAGGACTATCTCACTCAAATTTTGAGGGTGCATTCCATTAGAACCGAAAAGACAGTTTTATAGGCAAAATTCAGAATCAATTTAGAACCCCTAGAGTAAATTTCGATTTCTCATTGTCGATTGAAACATCTGATCTTTACAAAGTATTGTTCATGTAATATTATTAAAAATAATCAGGAAATTTTTTGACGCAAATTGAACAAATTTTTAAAATTTTTATTATGCAAAATTTGTGCAATTTATATTCAATTTTTTTAATACAAATTTGTAAAAATTTTTTTCTTGCAAATTTTTTTAATAAATTACTAATTCAAATGTTGTTGCTTTGAAATAGAATCCACGACAGGCCATTTGCTGACATCACAAAAACGTGATAATTACTAATAATACTGTATTTACCTCATTAAGAAAATCCGACTGCTTGTTATTCTGTTCACGAGACGTTCTTATCATTTTATTTTTATTTTTATCATTTGTCATTATATATTTCCGTTTGCCATCATTTCGAATTGCAGAATATACTGTGCCAAAACCTCCTTTCCGATTTCTTCAATATTTTTTAATCTTACAAAAGTATCCAACAATTACTTTATTATAATATTCTGGTTCATTTTGTGCGTTTTTAATAAATTCTTAAATCAAGTTATCCACTTAATCGTTTCATTATGCCAAGTTTATTATACTGTATAAGGTTCACATAATTGTTTTACATTCTACATTGCACAAGTTCCAAACTTTATAGAAATATTTCATACCTATTTATTATTTTTGTATTGCTTGATTTAATTTCCAAAGCATCATTTAAATCTTTAATTGATTCATCATATCTTCCCATAGATTAGTTAGTCAATCCACGATTACTTAATGTTATAATACTATTCAGTCTTATTTTAACGATTTATTTAAACCTAGTAATTCTTCATTTCTTGTCATAACATGATAAGTCACTCCACGATCATTTAATGTCATCTCACTATTAAGCTTTATTTCTAATGCTTTATTTAGATATTTAAGTTTTTTTTTCATATTTACCCATCCTAAGATAAGTTATTGCACGATTGTTCAATGTTTCACAGTGAGTTTGGTTCATTTTTAATGATCTAGTTAAATTTTCAAATGAGCCTTCATACTTTTCCATGTCTTGATAAGACAATCCATGATGATCTAATGTTATAGATTTATTTGGATTAATTTTCAATGACTTTCTTAAATCTTCTTCATATCTACCCATTATCCTGTAAGTTGATCCACGAATGCTTAATTCTAATGAACCATTTAATTTTTAAAGTGATCCTCAACTTTATTCGAATGGATTTTTAACGAGTCATTTAAATTTTCAAGTGAATCTTCAAATTTATCCATTTTCTGATAAACTAATCCACGGAAACTCAACGTTTCGCATTATTTGATATGAGTTTTAATGATTTACTTAAATCTTAAGCGATTTTTGTACTTAGCCACCTCTTGTAGAATGAAACATCTTCCGGGTTGATTTTAAGTAATTTCATCTAAGTCTTCAAGTGATTCTTTATATTTTCACATAAAATTTTAAGTAATTCTACGAAGTTGCAAAGCCATAATATTTTTTAGCCCTATTTTCCAATAATTTATTAGCGACTTTGAGTGAACCTTTGTAATAACCCATTTTTTAGATAAGCAAATCCTAGATTTAATAATGATATCTCGTCGTTCGGTTTAAATTCTAAGAATCTGTTAAAGTCTGCGAGTGAATATTCGTGCATGCCCACTATTTTATAAGTTGTGCCATGAAATTAAGAGTTGTGGCATTGTTTGCTAAAGATCTATTTAAATTTACAAGGGAGTCATCGTAATCTTTCACATATTGATATACACATTCACATAAATTAAATGCAATTATATCATTTGGTTTAATTTCTATTAACTCGTTTAAATTTTCGAAATAATCCGTTACATTTGCTCTAAAGTTCAAGATTACACGCTTTAATATTAGTTTTCGATAGTTCTGATAATTCCTTTAACTGCACTTAATGTTGTTAGTCGAAATACTTAATTTAGTCAACTATTTAGGCAATTAGTGTCTAAATATATTTCGACATGGCATTATTTTTTTTTCGAAATGTCAAAAGTCTAAATTTGACCAAATGTCTAAATAGTTGACTAAATAAATACTATGTGACTAAATGTCTAAATAGTTGACTAAATATAATACGATATGATTAAATGTCTAAATTAATATAAACAATAAAACCATTATATATGTATATATGTATGTAGCATTAGTATTGTTGTTAATAATAAATGATTTTTACTGTTAATTCTTTTTAAAATTATTCAAAGTATAGTGCTAGAAGCCTATATTGTGTAGCTATAGAACAGTAATAAACTCAGATTTAGCTTCTATAGGATACAGTTAACAGATAACAGACAATAGATTTGGAATAATAATTCATACATATGTAATCTCTTACTTTCTTTTGTTTCACCTTGATTGCTAAAAAATGGTATCAATTTTACAATATCACTGACAATATAATAATCTTTAATCGAATTAGAATCGATTCGCATTTCTGTATAATCGTTTTAATCATTTTTACAAATGATTAAATATTTTGAAATCGATTCTAAGATTTAGAATCGATTCTAAATATATAATCGTTTTATATTAAATATTTAAATGTCTAAATTTTCAATAAATTTTCTCTTGTTTTTAGATACATATGCAAAAAAATATAAAGCTGTGTTTATTATTAAAAATAATGGGCTTAAGGTTTAAAAAACATAATTCGCACTATAATTTTTAATAAGCTACAACGATGTGACTTCAGATAGATATAGAGGCTTTGAAAAATAACAAGTTGAAAATATATAAACCATGTAGCAATAAATTAATAGAAGAATGCTAAATAATAACAAACGCAACTATTTATATTTTTTATACACTTGTCTGTAAACAGAGAATATTAAAATGTAGCAATGGTATTAAATTTAAAAATTATTTAATAAATTTTACTTTTATGATTGGAATAATTTGATTTTAGAAAGGAGTTTTTTTGGCATTTGCTTTTTTCTCTACAATTTTTTATTTTATATATTTTTTAATTTATATATTATTGCTGACTTAAATTATATTATTTATAAATATATATTATCAAATAACCTACGGTATTTAACAATACAAAACAGATTAAATCTTAGTCTGGCAAATCGGAACAAAAAATAACAATATATTTAAGATTCGATCATCGATTCTAAAACGATTTTGGGGATTCTATTATCGATTCTAATTTTTAGAATCGATTCAAAGCCCTATGTTAAATAAAGTATGAACGCTAGAGCTTGTTTGGATAGCGAACCTATTACTATATGTTTTTCATATATATTCTTAATTTAGACATTTCGACATTATTTAGACATTTCGACATTATTTAGACATTTCGACATAATTTAGGATTTCGATAATATTTAGACATTTCGGCAGCCTAAATATCAAATGTCGAAATATTTCTACAAGCATAAAACAATTTCGGCTAACAACATTAACTGCACTAACAGTTCTTTATATATTCTCCATTCAATAACAGTTTGCCAAATTTAGTCATAGCATTATTTTAATTAAACATAGCATTATTATATTTAAATATTTTGAATCGATTTTCTAAAGCTTTACTTAAATCAGCTAGTGAGTCTTCATTTCCCAAAAGTTGATACATAGTATTTCAGCACTATTTGGTCAATTTTTAGTGTTTCATTAAGATTAATAAGTGATATTTTGTGTTTTTAAGCATTCACTCATAAAATTATACATAAATGCTTGATTACTTATCAATGTAATATTATTCAGATTGATCTTTATATGATATGTACTTTATTAAAATCATAAGTGAATATTCATGTTTGTTCATCATAAGTTATGCCTATCCTTGATTAATTAATGCTATAATATTATTTTGATCAATTTTTAATGACTCATTAACGTGATTCATCATAATCCTCGATCATTCAATGCTATACCATTATTTGGCATAATTCCTAATGATACAGTGAAGTCTGTAAGGTTTTTTTTTTTATATTTTCTCATCTCTAGATAAGTCCTCCCATGTAGCCACATCGCCGCAGAATCATTCGGCCCAATTTCTAATAATTTTTTTTTAAATCTTTCAGTGATTCATCATATTCGCATGTCTCTTGAAAAATTCATCCAAGTGAATTTAATATAGTAGGATTATTTGGTTTATTTCATTTATCATTTGAAAACTCAATATCTGATTTATTTAAATTTGTAATTGTTTCATGTAAGTCTACACGCGATTCTTCATGCTTACCCATTATTTCATGGGTTAAACTTCGACACCTAGTGTAAACACATTATTTGGTTCGATTTCTAAAGATTTATTTAAATAAGCAAATGATTTGTCAAATCTTTTTAATTCTAGATATACCATTCCACGAATACATAGTGCAATAACATCATTTAGTCGAATTTTTAATGGTTTATTTAAATCATCTAGAGATTCTTCATAATCCTCGATTACTTAATGCTTCCGCATAACTCGGTTTAATAATTAATGAATTATTTAAATCTTCGAGGGCTTCATCAAATCTACTTAGAATTTGATAGGCTAATTCCGATTGCATAATACATCTGGATCATTGGAATTGATTTTTTATTGATGCACTAAAGTCTGTAATTGATTCTTCGTATTTGTGCATCTTTATAAATATTAATCCACGATTTTTCAGTACTTGTGCATCATTTGGTCTAATTTTTAATGATTTATTAAAATCTGTTGTGATTCTTCAAATTTGACGATCATTCAATGCTTTGGCATTATTTGAATTGAGTTCTAATGACTCATTCATATTGACGTTATTTATTTATATTTTTTTTATCGATGTGTATCATAAACTAATGCAGTAATGTGGTTTAAAATATGTGATTAAACATCTTAAATTTTCTATAAAACTGAAAAAAATTTTAAAATTTGGCTTTAGTCTCGTATAGGTCCTTTTTTTTAAATTCTGATTGTGCGTTTGATTTATGTTTAGAATTTGTCATAAACTAACATTTATTTAATGAGTTTTAAAATAAGACTTATGCAGAACTAATACGAAATAAATTTGCACAAAATGAAAATAGCTTTATAATAAAAGAACTAAATAATACTTGGAGCATTGTTAAAGAATTACGTCTCACTCCTCGATAGTAATTTTCCCTACTCGACTTAGACATCGTGACAATTACTAATAATATATATCCGAACTAATCAAATGCTAACCATAAAGCTATGTGATACCGGGAAATTCTAAACTAGGAATTGATTATAGCGCTTTGCAAAAAGCTGTGACCCGGTGATTTTTTTAATGATGATGGCTGAGAATCACTGAGATTCCAGATTGTCTGTTACTTTATATTTTCGATTGGTTGCGTTTTTATTTCTTTGAAATCGGTTTAATTCTTAAAATCTCAAAAAATCTATAAAATCTCCGATTTCAACGACATTGTGATCTGCAGAGGCTACATCTTTTTGCAAAGCGCAATAATCGATTTTTAGAATTGATTTTAAGAATTAAAATCGAGTGATCGATTCTTTTATAGAATAGATTAATGAATTAGCACAGATTTCATATATACTGTATATATGTTTCACAAATGCGATGTACAGGTGAATAACAGAATATAATAGTTTTCCAGATTCCTCACGCGTAATACGCGGAAGGTTAAATTAGGATTAAAATGTTCATTACTGATAACGTTGATATAAAATTTTTTTGATCAAATTATACCCTTTTGGTGATAATACGTTGGACCCCATCACTTCTGATTCATGCATAAGGCCAAAAAGAAATAAATAATTTTTTCAAGCGGTTAAAGAAAAAAGGATTAAAAGAAAATTCCTTAAAATAATTTTTATTTGAAAAGAATTTGAGATGGCAATTTATAGCTGTAGTGTCGTATTTCCTAATATTAGTTTGTTTGGTTTGGTGAAATTGCTTATTATTTAGTTGGATTCTAGGTTTTGAAGTTTTGGTGACACGATACTAGCATCGCTCTACGTACATACATTCAAACGCAACCTTATAATTCAATGTTTTTGTATGGCGATACATTTTTGTGATTTATTTTTACCATGTCACAAAATGATCTACACGGGAAAATTTTCAATTTTTTCCTTGATAACGAGCTTTGATGTGGATTTTGAACATTCGTGTTTTTTGGTTATAAATTTTCTCTAAATATTTCAGTGTATCAACTACATTCGATAAAACATTTACTTATCTGAATAGTTAATATGGATTAAAAAGATAGAAACAAATCAAAAAATAAATACTTATGCATAATTACAGAATTATTTTAAGTAGATGTTAATGAAAGTATCAGGTCACAAAAATAAATTTTATTTTTTTAATTAATAATATATTGCTTATAATATAATTACATTGTTATTTTGTTATTTTGTGAATTACTTATGCTTATTTTTCAGCATAAACCAAAATTCACCATTTTATATACATATTGTGCACACCAAATCATATTAATTAAATAAGTGTGATGAAATATTGGGAAGTGGTGTATTTATATACTGAAAAGACTACGGCAAACGACCGAGAAAGAACGTTATATTAAACATCTACACTATTAAAGCCTTAAAAATGTTTGTAACTTGACATCTTGCTATTGATTGATTGATACTGTACCAAATTTTTGTTTATTAAGCTTAATTTTATGTTATACCAAATTTTGACGGTTATTAAGGTTTTTATTAATGAGGCATTTGTTATGTTAAAATTCGAATTACTTCCTGGTATAATAAAAGCTTAGTATTACATAGAGTTGGTTGTCGTCCAAATATTATTAGATTCTACGGGGTCATGAAGGTAAACAAGTAATTTACAACTTTGAGAGCATCGAATAATGAAATATTTATTTTTGAAAATCATCGCTCACCTATACAATTACCTGATTGTTGTCCCATTGTATGAATGTTAAATGATTTCTAAATCAAAATACAATATGATATGAGCACGTTATTTCATACTTTGTTAGGCATAATTATACTTGCTAAAAATCGATTTGTACAATCGCCTATTCATCTCATCAAGCCAATTTTTAATATAACAATAACAGATATCGTTGATGATGTCGGTCTTCTTCTTGGATCCGCATTCAAACACCATTTAACTAAATTATTGTAATTTCTCAATATTCTCTCGTTGAATTCGGGTCATTTTCCTAAACAAATCTCTGCTGCAAGCTCATTATCAAACTAATTACCATCAAATGCATACATATCCATCGAAATTTCAATCATTATAATTCCGAGACTATAAATCTCAGACGCTGCAGAGTACTATTTCTTTTCCAAAACTTCCCGCACGATGTATGGCAAAACACTATGGACTTGATCATCGGTTCGATCCGTCTTGGCTTTTATTAGGCTTCACATTCGTTATATCCAATTTTAAATTTCATCTTTTATCAGAAATTTAAGTTTACCAGGGATTCGTCTTTCATCTTTTGACAGTTTTAGGTTTCATCCTTCATCATTATGCAAAAAAGAGTTTACCTAACAACTATATCCTGTAATCACGCAAAGAGTCCAAAATTGTAAAAACAAGTTATGGCTGTAGTAATGGGACAGCAAACCATTAAATCATCAATTTTATCAACGATCCAACGGTGGTGGTCTGTTGCAGGCTTAAAATATAGTACCAATGAACTCATTAATGTAGAATAAACTTCAGTAGTAGGGTCATAGTCGTCAGTTTTAACGCATAATCTTTATTAGTAACTATTTCACCCGTAACACTACTCTTGCTACACCTTATCATAAACTTGACTGTCTAATACGCATGTAAAAGTTTTAATAGAACTCCCAGCTCATGAAAAGGTGCATGACTTGTTATATTCTTATAAATTTACGGAAACATGTATTTATGAGTCTTATAAAAGTGAAAAAAAAGCAGAAAATAAACAAATTTAAATTTAAAAATCCAATTTAAATAAATTACAGTAATCAAAAAAAAAAGTTAAAATAAAAAACAATCGAAATCAAAAAGTTATAAATGACCATATTTGTGCATATATTTTTTAAAGTTGCACATAAATTGAGATTATTATTATATTTATGTTGTTTGTGTACGTAGTAAAGTGAAAACCATTTAATATTCAATATTTAAAGATTTGATACGTAGTAATAAAAATATCTGAGCTGTTGGCAGTTTTGCTTGGCATGTTTATGTAGTGTATTATTCTGATATGTAATAGCAATGAATTTAGAATTATTAGTTTAATCAGATATACATAAATGAGTTCAAAAAGACATAAGCGTTATCCATCAATTCATGTTTAGATTTAGGTGCGTGCATTATTTATATTTCAAATTTTCTGACCTCTTTTAACAGTTTGAACAGTTTGTCACATAGTTCGTCCTCTTATCTAGTTTATCATCTATCTTGAAATATATAGGCTAATTTTAACAGCTTTAGTTAATTACTTAAAACAAACTGTTATAATAAAATTTTCGAATGTTGTTTACAAGAATTCACTATATTATTTACTGCGTAACAAATGTGATACATTTTTGTTAATTTTGTTTGAATTCATCATATTTTTCATTGACAAATGTAACACATGTATGCAGAAGGCTACAGTTTGCATAAACCTTAATTTAGTATTATGTAGGCTACTAAATTTTCTTGTAACATAATTCGTTTTGTATCTAAAATGTCAAAAGAAGTTGGTCTAAGCAAAGTTGTTCATACTAATGATTTTAGTAGACTGAATATTGATGATAGTCAAGAATTTGCGAATAAGAATAATCCAGAAAGAACATTCTGGCTTGGTTACTGTTATGAATATGGGATTGAAATTGAGAAAAATGAAAAAAAAGCGTTTACTTATTATCAAACGTCAGCAAATATGAATAATTCTGATGGAATGTATTATGTTGGCCATTGTTATTATTTAGGAATTGGGGTTAAAATCGATAAGGAAAAGGCATTTGAATATTATCTAAAATCGGCTGAGTCTGATAATTTTATGGGAATTTTTAAAACAGCCGTTTGTTATAGATACGGAATTGGTGTAAAAAAAGATGATGCCAAATTCGTACATTGGATTTACAAGTGGGTTATTTATTTATTTATTAATTTTTATTTAAAAATTAAAAATCACAACTATTTACTATAATAATTAGGGAGTAAGAATAAGAATAATTATTAAGATTTAAATTTAACAATTTATTCTTAAGTAATAGTTTTAAATTACTTGTATAGTGAGTAAGTATAAAATATTGATTACTAGTTAAATGTGTTAAATTAATATCAAATATGTTGATGAATAATTAAACTAAGTAATTAAAAAATCACAACTATTTACTATAATAATTAGGGAGTAAGAATAAGAATAATTATTAAGATTTAAATTTAACAATTTATTCTTAAGTAATAGTTTTAAATTACTTGTATAGTGAGTAAGTATAAAATATTGATTACTAGTTAAATGTGTTAAATTAATATCAAATATGTTGATGAATAATTAAACTAAGTAATTAAAATAAGCTATTCAAGTTCATGTTTATTTACTATTAATTATTTTTATTCGCATTAATTTAGGTGAGTATAAAAATACACATATTCGATCTGATCTAATTTAAAATCAGTAATTTGTCATAAATTATTTATTTATTAATTAATAACTAATTAGCCGGTAAGTAAAAATTATTTGTATTGAAATTAAAGATTATCTAAATGTGTAAAATAAACAATATATCATTATATAACAAAAAAGGGATTCAAATATGGAAAATGTAAGCATTGTAATAATTGTAACACGCATGAATCTTGGTGCATTACGTGTGATCCTGAAATAATGATTCGAAAATGGACATGTGGAAATAAATATGTTGACTGTTGTATAAAGGAGTTTCAACTTAAAACTTCTAAATATGAGAATGTTATTGAATGGATTCCATTTGATAAATTAAGCATCACTGATAAAATTGGTGAAGGTGGATTTGGCTGTGTATACTTTGCAACTTGGTCGGATGGTATACGAAAAATTGAGAGAACAGACGACTATTACTATGTAAGATCTCGTGAACCATCTAGTGCCGTTGCACTCAAGACCCTATCAGATTCTTCTTTGAAAGAAGTAAGTTAAATTTGTTATTGTTATTAAACAAATAGTTGTATTAATTCATTTTTATGAATTCGTTAAGTTCAAAAACCATATGAAATGCATGTTAGTTGGTAGTAAGCTCAAAATATATGGGTTAACTCAAAATACAGAAACGAATGAATATATGATGGTATTTCAATATGCCAACAGCGGAAATCTTTATAAGTTTTTAAGATCAAATTTTCGTGACCTTAACTGGCAAACTAAATTAAAACTACTATTGGATATTTCAGAGGATCTACTTCAAATTCACGATACAGGCTATATTCATGCAGATTTTCATAGTGGTAATATTTTACAACATAAAGGACTCAACGAAAATATGGAATCTTACATCTCGGATATGGGGTTATCTAAAAAATATAATGAAAGTGATTCAGAGGGTTGTATTTATGGCGTCATGCCTTACGTGGCTCCAGAGGTTTTATCAGGTCAAAAGTTTACACTAGATGCAGATATTTATGGCTTTGGAGTCATCATGTCAGAGATTTCAACTGGCCAAAGACCCTTTGATGGTTATCAATTTAATGAAGATCTTGCTGTAAAAATTTGCATTGGATTACGACCAGAGTTTGCACCAGGAACTCCAGAATGCTATATTAAATTGGCTAAGCAATGCATGAATTCTGATCCAAAAGATCGACCTTGTGCTTCGCAGGTTTGTGATGCACTTAAAGTATGGATTGAATGCATGGAAATTCCAAATGATATGAAATTAAAAAACAATTCTTAGATGCTGATAAAATAGCTGAAAAATTACCAATTAATTTACCAAAACATCCAGATTTTATGTACACTAGTAAAATGGTTAACACGCAAAAAATATCGAATATAGTTAAAGGTATCTATTTAAAAAAATGGTTTATATATGTTTTTTCTTGAATTAATTTTATATTTTATATTTAGTAAGCAGACCTGTTGAATCCATTGAACTTCCTAATTATTGAAATTACTGAAACAAGCATTATATTGAGTTTATAGTTCGAAATATTTACTTTATTAGTTTTTAGATTATGTAAAATTGGCCTTTTTTAAAGTCCCAGATTTAGATCACTAAAATTAGCACATACGCTAAGTAAATTTTGTGATGCGAAAGATCAAATGGGTAACTAATAGAACATAAAATATCAATATTATTATACATATTTAAATAAAATATTAGCTTTCATTGCTATACTGTATAAAAAAAAATTAAAATTTTGTATTTAAATTTTGTTGTCATTTATTAGTTTTTATAAGTATTTTTATCGGGTGTATTTAAATAAAATTTAGTTTTTAAGCTTAAATAAAGATTTGGTTTATACAAAAATTTGAATTTTTATAGCAGTTTATGGTTAACAATTAAAGTAATGAATGTTAGAGGGTGTATTGCATTATTATATTTGAGTTGTATTAATAAATACTATTACAATTTTCATATGGCACATAACTACATAGTAGTGATTATATTAGGATTTCAAAAATTAATCATTTGCTATCTGATTTTAGATAGAATTAGGCTTTCAAAGTTCAGTTCACATTCAAAAAAGCTCAGTTCAGTTTAATTGAACCTGAACTAAATATGGAATGCTAATTTTGAGTTTGAACTAAACATGAACTTTATAATTTTTTGAATTTAAACTGAATTCAAATATAACAAAAGTTCAGTTTAATGTTCAGTTCAAAGTTTATAAACATGTTCATATTTAATAAAATTTATATTATTAGCAAAAAACTTTTAAATATCTTAAAAAAACTATCATTATATGATTAACTAGCATATAATCATATGGTGGCTATGCCACCAAAATCTATCCAACTAAATATATTTGTAGATGACATAATAGCATATGATATAGTCAAAATTATTATCCCTTAAACTGTCCAGTTAAGAGGCAAATTTGCCTGCTTAAATTTTATATTTCATATCTGATCTTTTTTGTTAAAAATAAAAATATTATATAACTTTTTTAAAAATTAATATAAATATACCCATAGGGTACATTAAATTTTTTGTACCCATTATTTTGATTATACATACAAAATAGTAATGCCAATATTGTTTATATTAGTTAGGGTTAGGGTAGAATTACGTTAGAATTTGGGTTTAGGCTGTTTTATAGTAAAATTGCTCAAAGAAATCTTTTTATTAATGTACAGAAGGTGGTTTAATATGCAATTTCTTGCAAAATGAGTGATTTTTGTCAAACGAACATTTGTTTTGAATTTTTCTGATTGTGTAATATTATATCCAATCTTAAATTTTGGTAGCAATCTATAGATCACATGATGCAGATATATATACCTTTGTCACTTGGACGTTTTTTGGACATTTTGGACATTTTTTCAAATTAAAATTACTTAAAATTTTATTAAAATAATCTATTTTAATTTTTTCACTAATGAGTCCAGCACCTAAAAAATATATAATTATCTATTTTTTTAAATTACTTTATTGATTAGTTAAACATGGAACATAGGCTTGGATGATTTTGAACAATCTTGGACGTTGGACAAAAAACATAGTATAGACACGTCCAAGTGACAACACTGCCTTCAGGTATATATATATTAACTCTTTTTTTAAATAAAAAATATGATTATATACTATTTAAACCTACTTTAATTTGCTTAATATTTATAAAAAATTTGAGGTTGCTTATAAAAAATAAATTTATAATTTTTTAAAAAATTTTAAATTTAAAAAATTTTTTTTATTAGTTTTGCTTAATAAAAATTTAAGTTCATAAGGCTTGTTACATTATAGCTATTTTAATTATTTTATTTTAAAATTATATATGAATTGTTTTTAACTTTTTGCAATTGGTAAATTAGTTTAGCATATATTGTATTTTATTATTTTTAAAATTGAAATAAAAATGCTAAATTTTGAATTATTGATAAAAATTTCTAAAATTAAGTATCCTTTTTCATATTTTAAGACAAGTAAGATAAAATATACTGATTTGATGTATTTTTTAATACTAATCAAGTTTACTTAGTGTAATAAGTTATAATTAATCAGTACAATTTAAGTAATATAATATTTTAAGGATTCTAATTTGGCATATTTAATTGTATTCATTCACCTGATAAACCAATCATATTGTAGAATTAGATGTAATGTGAAATTAAAAAAAAAATAGTATATTTTAAAAATTGCTTTTAGCTCACAATTTTGCTTATGTATTTTTTGCACTCTAACAAAAAACTTTTTTGCAAAAGTTTACTATAAAATACCTTTTTTTATTTAGGGCGTTTATTTTTGGTGCGGGGTGCACCGTGTGCGGGTCCAAAATTCTGGTTCGGATGCATCGGAATGCATCAGAATAATGGTCAGCTGGATCAGAATCGATCAATTTTTAATTGAGTATATTTTTAATTTGCATTATTTTGGTGCAAGGCGCGAGTACCCTAGCCATGGCTAAAAAGTTTGGGTCATGTGATGATATGCAGTAAATTAGCCAATAAGGATTTCCAATTTGGTGTAACATAACACGATCAGGAAATTCAAAACAAACGTTCGCTCTAAAGAAAATTAGAAGAAATCACAACCTTCTGCGCACTAACAAAAAATGTCGGGGAGGTAATTTTACCTATAGCACTCTCTAACCCTGACCCTGTTCCTAACCCTAACCCTAATCTAAATAAACTTAAAAGATTTTTATCAGTTATCACATGACCTAAACTTTTTTTGCCATGACTAGGGTACTTGCAAGGCGCACCATGACGTACCCAGTGTAACTATTAAGATGGGACGGTTTACCAATTTATCTCTAATAGTTACTAGGAAATAAGTTTCTGATTTACTCAAATAAAGGTCTCTTTAGCACTACACTAGCTTACTTCCTTTATATTTTTCTACTTGTATTCTATTGTATTGTTATTGTATTACTATTGGATTCTATTGTATTGGATCATGGTCGATTTCTTTATTGAAATCAAATTCATTCGTTTATATACATTTGAATTTAATATACAACATGCTATATGTTGTTTGGCACGTTAACGTGTTGTTTAACACGCTACTAACACGCTACGTGACAGTACAACTAAGCCTAGCACGGTGATGTGCTATTGAGAAAGTTTATAATCCACGCCCTTAAGCATACGTGCTAACACTTTAACGTGTTATGAAGATTTTTACAAAAAGGTAATTACATGTCAATCATCAAGTTTACACAAATTTTGACTAATATTTAATGAATTATACAAAGTTATCTATACTAAATAAAGAGAATATCTATCTACAGAGGTAAACTACTCGGGAAGTTCGAATCTTCTAATGTCACAATTTCGAATTGCAACACCAGTTCACCTAAATCATAAATAATATTTGACTATACCCACATAATTCAAAGTTCTGATTCGTGCGCAGTATCTAATTAGCGCTTTAGTATTTTTCTCACTATTAAGGTTACCGCTACTGATTAGCAGTTTTTTTAAAGGTGCATTGCAAAGATCTCAATAAATGAATCTAGTATAATATCTGGTATACCAAGACCTATGTCAAGATATTGCAAAGTTGATAGCAATATTTTAGCAAATTGCATAACTCGTATTTTTCTTTCTTCTTTTGGTTTGTGGTAAGCGTACCCTAATAAGAGAAATTGAAGCTTTTGTAAATTGCTAATAAGCTCTAGGAGTTGTGTGGAAAGTCCAATATCTGCAATGTAGAGGTATATAATATTTGGACAAAAGGACTTAAGTGCCTCTAATAATAATACAAAATACAAAACGTCTCTAAATTTTTACAATTATTCAGTACTTCGAACTCTTCGCTAAAAACACAATCTTCTAATGTAACCTCTTGTAATGTGTTTTTTTGAGACTCTAAAGCTGAAATAATGCCATAGAATTTTGTAGGACAATCATTTCTACCATCTAATATAAATTTTCTAAGTTGTTCTTGTGATTTAATGAAGTGTATAAGAGCAGGCAATAAAGTATAAATTAATTTTGACTCGTATTAATAATGAAAAACAAGTTTCAAACCACTGATTTTCGTAGTATTTCAAAATACGACGGCACCAATAAAACAGCAATTCCAAAGAACTATAGCACCAGCAAAACGACAGCTCCAAAGAACAACAGTACCAATACTAAACAAGTTCGCGATGCCCATCAGTCTACTTGCTCTGTGAAAGACAATGAAGATGAACAAAAAAGATTAGAACAAGAGGATTGAGATAAAGTAAGAAGAGGCGAAGTAGAGAATAACCTTTAGAAAAAATGTGGCTCCAAAGTGCGACAACAGCAAAACAATAACAATGATACCAGCAAAATGATGGCTCCAAACTGCGAAAATACCAACGAAACAATGACTCCAAAGAGCAAGTAAACGTCAGTTCTAAAAAAAAGTAAACTGATTAGTAAAAAAGAAAAAAAGATCCGAAAAAAATAATATAACAAAAAATCTACTTACCTGTAGATCCGTGTAACCAAGATGTAAACAAATCTGTACCCGTGATATCATAACCCACCGCACCCCGCACCATGGTGCGGGTGCACAAAATATATTTTACCTGTTATTTATAGATTACTATCATCTTACTCTAACTCTAACTAACAAAAAAATAAGCTATTTTGGTGGTTTTTATTTTACATTATACAAATCTTATAGAATACGTTACAATACCTTGTACTAAATTATTAATTGATAATCCGCCACAAATCGATAGTGTGATCATAGTATAACGTGATGCAAATTACTATATAAATCCTATAATATAGGAATATTTTTGGCGACCTAAGGAAAACTTAGAAAACTTTTTTATTACTAAGTTAATGAGTCATGTCTACTAAGTAAAAATTGTAGAGCTCATTGAGATGAGTCTAATGGTAGTTAGATCATCGAAATTGGACTAGTAGATAATAAGATATCTTCAAAAAACGATTGGTTGACTATAAAAATTTTGTGTAAACAAACCTATTGTTTACATATAGTCGGCCAATCATTTTTCGAAGGTATCTCTTCATCTACTGGTCCGATTTCGATGATATAACTACCATTAGACTCATCGTGATGAGCTCTACAAGGTTCACATAGTGGACATGACTCCTTAACTTAGTAAGAAAAAATGTTTATTTTGGGTGGGCAAAAAAATTCCTACATTTTAGAATTTACATATCAACAAATAGTAAGGATCTGTGTTATGTTACACTATAATCATATTATCAATTTGTAGCGGATCATCAATTAATTTAATAATTTTATTAATAAAATTATATAAAATGCTATAGTTTATTCCATATTTCTTTGAAAATAAGCACCTTACTATAGAGGTACTTATTTTCGATATAATTTTAACTAATAATTTGAATAGTATTTAAATGCTTTAATATTTAGTTACTTATTTCTATTATATAAAGGGTGCTTATTTTTAGATATATATGAATTGTAGGAGGTGCTTACTGTATATTCCCAAAATAAGTTACCTTTTTTGGGCCAAAAATTACACAAAAAAATGTGAGATAGCTAATTTTCAAAATTTTAAATTTTTTGAAAAATTGAAAAAAACTTAAAAATATACTAATCAAAAGTTGTCCAAATATATGAAATTTTTATTGTAAGTATATTTTGATGCCCTAAACAAGTTTAATTAATTGTACATTTGAGGTTTACTTAGTAAAATTTAGGCTTTTATATGTAGAAACTGCTAATGCATTTTTTGAGATTTTTAAAAAAATTAAGGAGCAGCTTATTTTCAGAGTAGCTTATTTTCAGGAATATACAGTACTTTTGGAGTGCTTATTTTTAAAGAAATACAGTAATTGATTCCAACTTTATGCTCTAAATAGGGCCCTAAAATATACTTAATAGATCAGGTATTAGTTTGCTTATTTTTTTTTTTTTTCCTTAGACAATCGTGCTCTATTTATTAGATACTATTTGAAGTCCAAAAATACAACAAAAGAAATATCTGTTTACTAATAGGCCGCAACCCGGCTGCCACAAATGGTGCCCAAGTAGGATTGTCGCACTGGTGTTTGTCAAACGAAAGCGACCATGATCTTTGGCCATGAGTACATCTTCCGAATATAACGCGGTACCCAGTTACCTCTTCATAATCCACTCCTTCCAAAAAAACTTTATCCCTGAGCTTCTCATAAAGACAAAGAAAAAGGAAAGGGGAAATCTTAAAACAGGGGAATGAACTACTAAACGAAACCCAACAAAAAAGACCAAAAAGAAAATTCTAAAAAAGTAAAACACACAAAAAAGAAAAGAAAAGAGAAAAAGTCATGAAAGAAATAGAAAACGAAGGTGCTAATACGTCTAAACACTAAACGATAAAAATTGTATAACACTACATAAGCATCTACTTATGAATGTGTTATACGTACAAGATGAGAAAAGAAAAGAAAATTCTAGAATTTAATTAAAACCCGAAAGGCCAACAACTTTGCGTCACCATCTCATCACGCGTCGTTCCTGTTTACCACCTTGCATACCTTCTTCCCGATTAGGATAGGAACAACAGTGCCAATCTTTTGGAGGGGGTACGCCGACTTTCCCACTTTTTGCCAAAATTCTAGTAAAAAAAGCTCAGCGAGAATATGGTAGCGGGGGTTCGTAAATTTTCTCTTGGACTTGCGACAAAAAACCTTTAAAGATAGTATTAAAAAACTCATTTCCTTTTAGTTCACTGCCTAGCCAACCAAGGTATCTTCGTCGACGAAGGGAGTTGCTTCTACCAGAATTTCTTGTACCAAGGGCGCCCATTGCCAGTTATCTTGTACAACTGACGCTTCTGGCTTGCTTGCTGAATATACAAAGGAGTCCCACTTAATAGTGTTAACCTTTATATGAACTGATGTATGAAGTTGCTTCGTCTGTCACTAAAAGAAATTTTTTGTTTTATTTTTGCACAGAAATTTTGGCGCAAGTGATCGTCGGGAAAAGTCTGTTTGCTTATTTTTGGTTTTTTATATAAATCTTTTTATTTATAGTAATTTTTTGCTTATTTTTGAAGTTTTTTTGCAGATTTTTTTATTTTTAGTAATTTTATTATAAATCTGATCTATTTATATATATTTTAGTGTCCTCTCTAAGTAAACATATCTAGCACTAAAAAATACATATATATTATATATTTTTGAAAATAATATTTTTTTGGATGATTTTGAACACAAAAAATCAGTAGATAGTTTATTTTCAAATATAATCAATTTTTGGTTAATCACAAATAGTTGTTATATAGTAAAGTCTAAATTTACTATGTAAATTAAATATTATTGCTTAAAAAACTTGTTTAGAAGATTAAAATACATTTATTCTAAAATTTTTATCAAAGTTGGATTACTTTTTATTATCTAGTATTTAATTTTTAAGTTCTGAATATATTTTTTAAAAAAAATTAATTTTTTTTATTAAATATAAAAATTAAAAGCCAAATAATTAACAGTATTCACAAAAATTACAAACATATAATAAACCCAATTTTTGATCAATATATTCAAATATTTAGATTGTTTAACAAAAAAATAGTTGAAAAAATAATTTTAGACCTTACAATGCCTAAAAAAATATACTTTTTAAAGTAAAAGCTAACAAAATTAGACTATATTTAGAAGATTAAATAGAACAAGTAAACAAAATAAACAAAAAACTTAGAAAAAGTAGGCATATTAATTTATCCAAGTTAATATAGATATTACTATTGGTACTAGTATCTAAATCAAATAAAGGCTATAGAGCTACAGTAAATTACTCTAATCTTAACAAATAGCTAAAAAATAACTTTTATAAAATACCAAATATTATTGTTTTGCTACAAAATCTCCAAGCTATGAAATTTTTTTTACTAGTAATTTTAAGAATGCTTTTATCATTTTTTTCTTTAGGAAGCAAGATAAATATTTAGCTACTATATAGGGTCTGTTCCTTGAAAATGACCTTACGGGACATAGTAAATCATATGATCAAAACTTGATTTTCAAGGAACAGACCCCATATTTTTTTTAAAAAAAATATGAGTTCATTAAATGCTCTATGGAAATTAAAACAGCACTATATATATGTTATGCTATATATAAATTGTTTAGAGACTACCGTAAACGGCCATATAAAAGACCCGGGTCTGTTACATTTTCTCAATTTTAAACCCGATAGTAGACCCGGGGTCTATTGTACAGATGGGGGTCCAGTACCAGGTATACATGAGGACAAAAGCATTTCGGGTTCTAAAACCCGAAATTAAAATTTGAAGACGAAATTGTTTTTGACCTATTTTACTTAAAAGACGAAATTATTTGATACTTTTTTTGAATAGACGAAATTATAAGGAACATATCTATATAAATTTTATTTGTTCTTCTTTATAAAATATTTTAATTTTCTCTAATGAAGACGAAGTAGGCCTTTTTCAAAAATCAATTTCGGTGCCATCACTAGTACTAGGCAATATAAATATAGCATATTGGTACAAGTAATATGTTATTTTCACTATTTGAATGTTTATCCAATAGTATACCCAGGTCTTTTATCAGTTTAGATTCTCTAGTATACCCGGGTCTCTTAACTTTTTCAAAAATCTCAACCTATACAGTAGACCCGGGGATGATATGTGGGGGATCTACTATTATGGGAGATCTTTTATATGGCCGTTTACGGTATCTATTTGTATATATATATAAAGATAATCTAAGATTGTATTAGACTCTATAAGAAACTATATCAAACATATCTGAATAGTATTAAAACATATAAAAATTGGGTAATAACACTTAAAGCAGAAAAATGTGAATTTATTAAAAAAAATTTTAAATAACAAGTTAAATATAGACAAATATTAAAAGTCAAATAGCTTAAACTACCAAATATGTACCTGGTATTAGAAAATTTACAGAATTTATAAACTATTTTAGAAGATTTATTAAAAACTTTAAAAACTTTGCTATAATAGCTATACTAATATATGATTTTTTAAAGAAAAATAAAAATTTAAATAGACTAAAGAATACCAAAAAGCATTTAAAGAACTTAAAGACAAGTATACAATACAATAGCTTTAATCTAGTCAAAAAAAGAATATCAATTGATTTTAAAAATTGATGCATCAAATAACAGAATAGGTACAGTGCTCAAACAAATAAATCCAGAACTTGAACACTATAAAATAGAAAAAGTATGGTGCAAGAAGCCTATACTAGACAATAAAATAATAACTTTAAAATGCATCAACTTTTTGTAGAGACAAATTTTTAAAAGATATTTGGCAAATTTGTAAAGCTTATTGTAATTAACAAAGTTACTAGTCAGATTTTTAAAATGTTGCCTTTATAAAAAGTTATAGCATTTTAAAGTTAGTTAAAATTAAAACACATAGTAATTATATATAAAACAATAGTAATCTTTAAAATGCATCAACTTTTTATAGAGAAGGTTTTTTCAAAAAAATATTTGGCAAATTTATAGAACTAATATTGCTTTACAAAGTTACTAGTCAGTTTTTTAAAAAACCTCTTGTGCAAAAAATTATTGTGATTTAAAAATTGAAACATGTTAAGTATAGGCTTCTTGCACCATATAAGAAAATAGAACCAAAAAAAAAAGAAAATACAAAATCTGAAGATGCAGACAACTCTTTCTGATAATTACTTGTATTATCAAAATTAAAAATTTTCTTTATTAAATTTTAATACAAGCAAGAATGCATAAACTATACATCAGCATTTGTTATTTATGGATAAAGATTATAGACTACCTGCTGACAAGCTTAAGAGAAAGCCAAAAATTAGCTAATTTTCTGGTAGAGTCAAAAAAGTAAAAATTATATATAAAGATCTAACTAAAAAAGAGTAAATTAAAATTTTGGCCAAAATCAAATCAGCTAATTTCTAGCAGTGCCCTTAGAGTTTATTACTCACTGCAGAAATAGTACTTGTTGTTTAGTAGTAAAGTTTATAAACTATCTGCTAACAAACTTAGAGTTTATTACTTACTAATAATACAAGTACCAGCTAGCTTTTTAGTAAGAAGTAGAACAAGAAAATATTACTATTTATGAAAAATATATTTTTATTTAAAACTATACAAGTGGACCTTTGTGCTATTTTTTCTTATCTTTTTGGCTCTTCAAAATTTTGACAAAATGGGTATTTTGGTTTACCCTTTTCAAAAATCAGCAATGTTTATTCCATCTAATTAGGAATGTAGCTACTATATTAAAATCAAGTCACAATTAAATTTTAAATCTATCAAAATAAACAATAAAGACACATGTAATATTTGGAAAAATCTTTAAGCAAAATTTCTTTCTAGAAAGTTTTGTTAGATTTTTTCTTTTTCCATAGTCTTTTTTTCTTCTCATATATATATATATAATACTTAGCAAAGTACCTCTTTGTGCAGATATTGTTGTAAATTTCTTTAATAAAGATTTATTCTTTTTTGGTTTTTTTTACTTTTTTTTTTTTTTGTATTGTTTTTTTAGTTTTTTTTTTAGTTTTTTTTTTAGTTACTTCTTTCTAATTTTTATCTTTTTATATTACTCTTTTTAGTTGTAGCATCATTTTGGAATCTCTTATTAAAGTTTATTCTATTATGATATAGAATGCACTTTTGTAGTACAGTGGTCTAATAGAGCCAAATCTAGCATCTATTTTTGTGCTAGTGTGGCAGGTTGCATTTGGGTGTCTAATCTGCAGATAGTTACTAGATGATATTAGACTTTCAAATTAGTATTAAATAATAAGGTATTTATTACATATTTATTACAATCAATTATTTGGTAGCCCTGTTTTTGTGAAACAAAATTTTATACTAGAGTGCATAAAAACAATGATTAATCACTGATTATATCATTCTATCGATACTTTCTATTGGATAATTAATTATTAATTGCTAAAACTGATTTATTAAGTTAAGATCGAGTGTTCGATTCTTTTATAGAATAGATTATTGAATTAGCATAGATTTCATATATATATGGTTTTCACAAATGCGATGTCAAGGTGAATAACATAATATAATAATTTTCCAGATTCCTCACGCGTAATACGCGGAAGGTTAAATTAGGATTAAAATGTTCATTACTGATAACGTTGATATAAAATTTTTTGATCAAATTATACCTTTTTGGTGATAATACGTTGGACCCCATCCAAAAAAAAAATAAATAATTTTTTCAAGCGGTTAAAGAAAAAGGATTAAATGAAAAATTCTTAAAAAATAATTTTTATTTGATAAGAATTTGAGATGGCAATTTATAGCAGTTAGTTTGTATGGTTTAGTGAAATTGCTTATTATTTAGTTGGATTCTAGGTTTTAGTGATACGATACTAGCATCGCTCTACGTACAGTACATACATTCAAACGCAACCTTATAATTCAGTGTTTTTGTATGCCGATTCATTTTGTGATTTATTTTTGCCAAGTCACAAAATGAACTACACGGGAAATTTTTCAATTTTGCCTTGATAACGAGCTTTGATGTGGATTTTTAATATTAGAGTTTTTTGGTTGTAAATTTTTAATGTATATTCTCTAAATATTTCAGTGTATCAACTACATTCGATAAAAACATTTACTTGTCTGAATAGTTAATATGGATTAAAAAGATAGAAACAATTCAAAAAATCAATACTTATGCATAATTACAGAATTATTTTAAGTAGATGTTAATGAAGGTATCAGGTCACAAAAATAAATTTTATTTTTTTAATTAATAATATATAGCTGATAATATAATTACATTGTTATTTTGTTATTTTGTGATATTACTAATGCTTATTTTTCATTATAAACCAAAATTCAACATTCTAAATACATATTATGCACACCAAAACATATTAATTAAATGAGTGTGATGAAATAATGGGAAGTGGTGTACTATATTTATATACTGAAAAGACTACGGCGAACGACCGAGAAAGAACGTTATATTAAACATCTACACTATTAAAGCCTTAAAAATGTTTGTAACTTGACATCTTTCTATTGATTTATTGATACTGTACCACGTTTTGTTTATTAAGCTTAATTTTATGCTATACCAAATTTTGACGGAAACAAATAATTAAGGATTTTATTAATGAGGCATTTGTTATTTTAAAATTCAAATTACTTCCTGGTATAATAAAAGCTTAGCTATTACATAGAGTTTGTTGTCGTCCAAATATTATTATATTCTACGGGGGTCATGAAGGTAAACAAGTAATTTACAACTTTGAGAGCATCGAATAATGAAATATTTATTTTTTAAGATCATCGCTCACCTATACAATTACCCGATTGTTGTCCCATTGTATGAATGTTGAATGATTTCTAAATCAAAATACAATATGAGCACGTTATTTCATAATCTTTGTTAGGCATGGTTATACTTGCTAAAAAATCGATTTGTACAATCGCCTATTCATCTCATCAAGCCAATTTTTAATATAACAATAACAGATATCGTTGATGATGTCGGTCTTCTTCTTGGATCAGCATTCAAACACCATTTAACTAAATTATTGCAATTTCTCAATATTCTCTCATTGAATTCGGATCATTTTCCTAAACAAATCTCTGCTGCAAGCTCATTATCAAACTAATTACCATCAAATGCATACACATCCATCGAAATTTCATCATTATAATTCCGAGACTATAAACATCAGATGCTGCAGAGTACTATTTCTTTTCCAAAACTTCTGGCACGATGTATGACAAAACACTATGGACTTGATCATCGTTTCGATCCGTCTTGGCCTTTATTAGGCTTCACATTCGTTATATTCAATTAAATTTCACCTTTTATCAGAAATTTAAAGTTTACCAGGGATTCGTCTTTCATCTTTTGCCAGTTTTAGGTTTCATCCTTCATCACTATGCAAAAAAGAGTTTATCTAACAACTATATCCTGTAATCACGCAAAGAGCCCAAAATTGTAAAAACAAATTATGGCCGTAGTAATGGGTCAGCAAACCATTAGATCATCAATTTATCAACGATCCAACGGTGGTGGTCTGTTGCAGGCTTAAAATATAGTAGTTAACCACCACTAACAGGAACCAATGAACTCATTAATGTAGAATAAACTTCAGTAGTAGGATCATAGTCGTCAGTTTTAATGCATAATCTTTATTAGTAACTATTTCACCCGTAACACTACTCTTGCTACACCTTATCATAAACTTGACTGTCTAATACGCATGTAAAAGTTTTAATAGAACTCCCAGCTCATGAAAAGGTGCATGACTTGTTATATTCTTATAAATTTACGGAAAATGTATATATGAGTCTTATAAAAGTGAAAAAAAAAGCAGAAAATAAACAAATTTAAAAAAGCAATTTAAATAAATTACAGTAATCAAAATCAAAAAAGAAGTTGAAAATAAAAAACAATCGAAATCAAAAAGTTATAAATGACCATATTTGTGCATATATTTAGGTGCGTGCATTATTGTATTTTTCAAATTTTCTGACCTCTTTTAACAGTTTGAACAGTTTGTCACACAGTCATCCTTTTATCTAGTTTATAACCTATCTTAAAATGTATAGGCTAATTTTAACAGCTTTAGTTACTGTAATTACTTAAAACAAACTGTTATAATAAAATTTTCGAATGTTGCTTACAAGAATTCGCTATATGGTGTGTCTTCAATTAAAAGGGCCCATTTTTACATATATTTGAAAAATGAGTTTTCGTTAAATTCATATAAATTTTGACATGATTGACTTTTTTTAATTATAAATGAAAGTCGAATTACATAATAAAAAATCAAGATAATGTAAAAAGAAAAATTACATGAGGCTGCGTAGAGCCAACACGTCACGAGTTTACCCGATAGTCACCTGCCGTCTTTAACCAATCAATATCGTGAAATTTGATTGATCCCGGATCAGTCCGAAAATCAAAACAAATAATTAAACTCAAATATCTCAAAATAAAATATATGTAAAAATGGGCCCTTTTAATTGAAGACAC